>CM019068.1:148773615-148924620 GCA_009667805.1 Leptobrachium leishanense | reverse complement strand
TCACGCAGCGTGACCACTGTAATGAGCTAAAGCGATCAGGGTGCAAATAGCCCCTTAGTTGTAAGGAGTGTGTTGATGCTGCTCTGGGCTTTATTTCTGCTTCACACAACACCGGGCGACCTTTAACATGCATAATATTTATCTCCAGTTTCAGGAATACTGTGCTTCCTCTAATCGTTCCTTTCCACAAGAACTGGGTGTTTGGGTAAATTGTGATAATGAATAAAGACAAAGCCAGGGATCCGCTGACCCAGAGGATCCTGGATCTAACTCTGGAGATCATCTTTCTGGTGACTGGAGAGGTAAGAGATTCTATGAACAAGCAATAGTAGGTATGTATCTGGCGCCACCCAGTGGACAAAAGACCCTTCTGACAGGTCTTCTTACCTCAAGAGAAACATAGAAGGCAGAACAACATGGTGCAGCCAATTTGATATGAATAAATCATATATATTAAATAAATGTGCAATTACGTTTTACGGAGCAGCCGGTAAAGTTGAAGAGGTACCGGATCCTCTCTGAGGCAGATATTTACAGCAATCCTTTGTGTCAGAAACCACCAGGACCAGAAATAAGCTTTGTCTGTACTATATTAAGCGGTCAATAAAGAACGTTTATAAAAAAAATATTCCAAGTTTAATACTTTGGGTTGTGTACTTTAAAAAAATATGTACATGTGGAGAGTTATTCAGGTATTCGAGACCGATATCAGTGTTACAATATCACTAATTTTAAAAATACGGTATACCCTTTGGAAATGGCAAAGTGATACTTGCACTTATTGTCGTATAAGATGGGAAAAAAAATGAACAGGGTTATTCAAAGAGAATCGAAAAGCTACCGCACGTTCGGTGACTTTTCGTTCTCCTCAATTTGGTTCGATTTGGCGATCCCATTTCGGCAACCCTGAGAAGTATTCAGCAAGCACCACAGGGTCCCCGACTTGCAGGGAAAAGTCGCCGCAAACCCGCCGAAAACTCACCGCAAAACGAGGGTGAATGCACACCGAAACCCGCAAAAACATCTGGATTAACGTGCCAAAAAAAACAGAGGAGGAGCCGATCACATGCAGCGCAGCCTCCGGAAAAAGCCGACACCGCAGATGAAGGATGTGAAGAAAAAAAAAAAAATACAGTACGCTTTAATGTTTGAAAAGTGAAACACTGTTTGCAAAGAAACTACTGCGCGAAAATGTCTGAAATTTACATATGAGGTCCAGGGAATGATAAATAAAAAAGGGCTGTTACAGAAAAAATAAACTATTTTAAAACAAATGTTTGCAAAAAAATTCCGAAAAATGCCTAAAAGGTCCAAGAAAATGTACAAATAAAGAGACGTTTTACTGCAGAATATTATAATGAACGGTTTATTAGATATTGAATTAAAATGGGAATATATTTAACATTGAAGCCTATGGGATTCGCCTGAATAAACATGCCGAATTAAACCACCGAATGGCAGGGCATTTCGGGAACCTTTCCCTGCTGGTTTTTGTTCTCTGAATAGACGAAGCGTTGTTCTCTATGGGGATTTCACTGCCTTCAAACAGGCACCGAACAGGCACCGTATGTGCAGGCAAATCGCCAAGATTTGGCGAATTGCCTGCTCTCGGAATAGCCGAGGGCCAGGAAAGCTAACCGTACGCTGATTTTCAGTGTTTGGTTACCTTTCTCCAGCCATAAGGATCTCTTTGGATAACCCTGTAAGAATATGTAAACATTGGGAATTGGAAAGAAAATAAACATACCCAGGTGAATGCGGTATGATGTACCTTCGTGCAGGTAAAAGGAAAATTCTCTACAGGATTGCCGCAATGGCCTATACACAAATTGGTGTGAACAAGGATTAAAAATTTACTTTTAAGAGAGTACTATAAAAAGTATCCTGGTAGTACAAGACAAGATGTAAATATAAGGAATTGGGGTATGGATAAGGCCCCTTGGCTATCAGGCACATACACATTAGCACAGCACCCCAGTATGTAGAGAGTGATTAATCTGTGGAGCAGAAAAGGAAATAACGGGCCTTCAAGAGTCCGTAATATATAGGAAAGACAGAACGGAAAATTCAAGGGTGTGCTGTGCTTGGTAAAGCAAAAGGAAATAATACAGTAGACCCGTTACAAACTGGGAAACAATGTTTCCAGACCGTCCCTTGCTGTATGAGGAAAGAGCAAATGCTAAGTAGGTTATGGCGCCCCTATACCTGCAATAACAATGCAAAGAGACACAATTTAGAATTCCTAACCAGAGGCCCTGAGTTGCAGCAGCACATTTGAGGAACAGCTACAAAAAATATAAAAACGTTAAAGAAGGATTGCGCATGGTTGATGACTTTGGAGATGGTCAGCCAAATAATTTTAAATTCAACGCGTTTCCTCGTTAATGTAAGGGATCAAAAACGGCTTCATCAGGAAGCAAAACCTTCATGGCGGTGGAGAGGAACAAGACCCGGTGAAGAGCTGGGTTTAAATAGTATCTGGAAGGAAGCAAAGGTGGAAAAGTTCCAGGAGGGGAGCTGGTACGAAACATTGGAAATTGCTAAACTCAGGACAAAATTTTGAAAAAATTAAGCAAAGTTTTTGGAGGGTTTTGACAGTTGTAGATACAGAAGAGATTTTGGGGGTCAAAGTATGAAAAAGTGGTGGGGTTTTTTTCCAATTTTTTTGTCATATCACTTTTTTATAGTAAATTATGATATGATGGGAAAAATGGTATCTTTTAGAAAGTCCATTTAATGATGAGAAAAATAGTATATAATATGTATGGGAACAGTAAACGAGTAAGGGGAAAATTAGACCTAAACACAAACGGCGCAGAAACGTAAAAACAGCAGTGGGCACTTTCAGACGTACAATCGTAAAAACACCTGGTCACTAAGGGGTTAATGACTGTCCTATGTAAATAAAGGTTACCGTATATCATACAGCACACTATGGATATAAGAGCAGAGAGTGTTACTTCAACAAAAGGATCAGGGGCTCCCAGGACTTGGACATGATTATACTCGTAAAAGGCAAACATCTCTATATTGCTGTCACTTTCATTGTTTAGGATCACTTGGTGGTGAAGATCCATGAGATGGTCACTGACAACAGTACCCACCAAATATCAGAAGGAGGATACTGCAGGACCCAAAGCTTCAATATGGAGCCTCCACCTCACTCAGGAATCCATGAGCAAAACAATGAGAAGATCCTGGAACTAACCAATAAGATCATCCGTCTGCTGACTGGAGAGGTGAGGCTGCTGGGAATGGGACATTATACGGTAACACCAAGGGATGTGTCTGGATGGTGACTGTGTCATTGTGTGTGTCAGGTTCCTATACGATGTGAGGATGTCTCTGTCTATCTCTCCATGGAGGAGTGGGAGTATTTAGAAGGACACAGGGATCTCTACGAGGACGTCACGAGGGAAAATCACCGGCCTGTTATGGCACTTGGTAAGAGAAGGTTTTATTCTCATAATCTTTGTGTCAAACACTAGAGAAATGTGTCCAAACAACAAACTAAAATGTTCGCTGTGCGTCTGATAGACTCGTTCCTGAATGAACTTCTCACGTGTTAATGTGATTTTTCCCTTTCAATAGATAAATCTGTATCTGGTGAATCGCACACTCCGGTTTCTTTATCTGATTCTGGAAATAAATCTATAACCAATAATGTGGAGCAGCATCTTAACAAGCAAACAAAAGGACGAGCTGAATCTGCAACGAATACTGACCAAGAATCCCTGGCTTCTGGAGAAGAACAAGTCCCAAATAAAACCAATTATTCAACCATAAAATGTACAGAATATTCACCTAGTGATATTAAGCAGGAACCGGCCTCTTGGGAAGAAGAAAATCTCACAGACGTAAATTACAAAGGAAATTCAGCTTCTTCTGACATGGGGAAAGTCTCATATTCTAAGTCTGACCTTGTGATGCCGGAAATAAACTGCAAAGAAGAAACATTTTCACCTACTATTTCTGGGGAGAATTCTACACCTGATTCAGTCGTTATCCATCAACATCTTGAAATCGAGAAACAACCATTCTCATGTTCTGAATGTGAGAAACAGTTTACAAATAGAAATGCTCTTAAAAAGCATCACAGGATTCATATAGGAAAAAAAACGTTTAAATGCCGTGAGTGTGGGAAATGTTTTACCAAGTCCTCCTCACTTGCGACACATAAAATGATTCACACAGGAGAAATACCATTTAAATGCACTGAATGTGGGAAATGTTTCAAAATGGCATCTACTCTCACAACACATAAAATGATTCACACAGGAGAAAAACCATTTAAATGCTCAGAATGTGGGAAATGTTTCAATCGGGCTTCTACTCTCACAACACATAAAATGATTCACACGGGAGAAAAACCTTTTAAATGCTCAGAATGTGGGAAATGTTTCAATCAGTCCTCCAGTCTTGCAACGCATAAAATGATTCACACAGGAGAAAAACCATTTAAATGCACAGAATGTGGGAAAGGTTTTGCTCAGGCTTTTACTTTTGCAAGGCATAAAATGATTCACACAGGAGAAGATCCATTTAAATGCACAGAATGTGGGAAATGTTTTAATCAGGCCTCCAATCTTGCAAAACATAAAATGATTCACACAGAAGAAAAAACATTTAAATGTTCTGAATGTGGGAAAGGTTTTACCATGGCTTTATCTCTTGCAAGACATAAAATGATTCACACAGGAGAAAAACCATTTAAATGCACTCAGTGTGGGAAATGTTTCAATCAGGCCTCAGCTCTCACAAGACATAAAATGATTCACACAGGAGAAAAACCATTTAAATGCGCTGAATGTGGGAAAGGTTTTGCTCGGGCTTTTACTTATGCCAGGCATAAAATGATTCACACAGGAGAAGATCCATTTAAATGCACAGAATGTGGGAAATGTTTCAAACAGACCTCACATCTTACAACACATGCAAAGATTCACAAAAAAGAAAAATCTTTAACATGCACTCACTGAGTTAATATTTTACGCGAGCCTTATCTATTGTAGCACAATAAATTATTGCCACTTAAAAACCATTTCAGTGCCTTTAATTGGAAATGTTGTACTGTAAGAACTTTTCTTGTCTGTTTCGTGTTTTTGATCACAGGTGAAAAACCCTTTTAATGTAATGGAAGTGGAAACCAGTTCATCCGGTCCTCACATCATCCCTCACATATAAGAGGTTATTCATATGCACCACTGTTTGCCACTGCTGCAACTACAGTGAAGATCTGTCATGCAGACTGGTAAGAGCCGGGGCACAAGAGCGCACCTAGTGCACCCGTGCGTCCACACTTACCAGTGCCCGTCGCAGCCAAGAGAAGCTGTGACGGGTGTTGGTCACACGCTTGTGCGCTCACACAAAGCGTCCACCTAGAGAATCGCTCTGTCGATGCGCTAGGAAGTGCGTCTATAGGAGGATCGCACTTTGCAGAGTGCGCTCAGCAGCAGTGTTGAGTGTAAGGAACGTCCACTCACAGACGTTCCTTTCACGCTCGTCTGCCCCAGGCTTTAAAGTCAAACAGTGTCACGCAATACTAGCAGCTGTTTTCAGGTAAATACCTGAACCCCATAGTGACCAAGGGCGTACAGGTACATCCTGCGAAAACGGTTACTTATCGAACAAGGACATACCCTGTATGTCATATCGCAAGAGGGATCCCTATATGCACCTCTCTGGCCGGGTCCTGCTGTGGTCTGACTTCCTTGAATTCATACCACCACATTTAAGGCTCCAGCTGTTGCACTGACATCATTTTCAGGCGCCTCCCTCCAAACTGTCCAGTGATGGAGAACACCCATATAGTGACGTTCCCCAGGACAGACCTGGTAGGAACCCTGTCAACAGACCTCTAAACCTCCGATCCTTAGGATGGTCGGGACCACTAACCCTATACCTCTAAGAGCCACAAAGGCCAGGGAGATTGCACCAAGCAGGTAACACAAGAGACCGCAGTGTATGCTGTGTACTGCGCTGCAGTATGTGGCAGGATAGAAAGCACACACCAACAACACCAGGCGGCAGATACAACAGACGGGTACAGAGAGAGAATCGTCAATATAACAAACCGGGTCAGCAATGGTCATACACTGTGATACAGTAGGTGGCAGGATCGAAGGCACACACCACAGCACCAGGCGCCAGACACAACAGGCAGGGATATAGAGAATCGTCAATTTAACCAGCAAGGTCGGCAACAGATCAAGGTTCTCAGAATAGCAGGGTCTGCAATGAGCGAAAACAATACAGCACCGTAGCGATGCGGGACTGAAACTCCATGTCAAGGTAAGGCTTCAGTGTGTGCGCTCTGTTTTTTAAAGCCGGTGGCTCCGCGTCAGCGCGCCCCGCCCCCTGATCACCCGCATCTACACTGGGTGCCGCCGAAGCTCCTGGCACTCGGCCAGCCAGTGGCACCACGCATCCAGGGTCCCCCTGAGCGCCACCCGGGACCCCGGATGTGACACATATCTCCCAATGGCAGCTAGTGGGTCATGTTTGGTATCATTGGAAATGCCAGAGCATGGCCTTTCCAATTATACCAAACATGACTATTTAATTTTCTTTTTAAACCAAACAAAATTTAAAAAAAAAATTCAAATTTCTTTTTTAACTCAGCAGACAGAGGTAAAAGCTCAGTATTGAAGGGGTTAAAAAGCAGTGTAGAGTAGAAAGGTTCTGGGAAGTTTATAACAGCTCTGGTTAAGTTAGCACCAGCTTTGCAATATGGCCCTGGGTATTTTTAAACTCAGCGCAAAATTTAGAAACTATTTAGCCGGGTTTTTTTTTTAGTGGTTGTAGATTTTGGGGGTCAAAGTTCAAAAAGTGGGGGGCTTATTTCATTTTTTTTCATCATATTTCATTTTTTTTCTAGTAAATCATACGATATGATGAAAATAATGTATCTTTAGAAAGTCTATTTAATAGGGAGTAAAGTATATACAATATGTGTTGGGTTTCTGTATCATTGGGGTCAATAACCAATTTATATTAAGTACTGGCTGGGTGGAGTAGAGTTAACATCACTGCTCTATAACCATAAAAACACGGGTTTAAATCCCGGCAAGAGCAGCTCTCCAGTAAGTGGTCTTGGGCAAGACACCTAACGGTACATATTCGCCACCCAGGACATACTTGAAAACGAGAGAAATCTCAATGTATCCTTCCTGGTAAAATACTTTCTCAAAAACAAAAGAAAGTGTTCCCATTCATGTGCAGCAAGATAGTGGCTCATTTAGGTATGTGACATTGAGTTATGCAACCCTAGCCATTTCCTGTCACTAATTAGTATCTGTAGTATCCAGGATCGGTGCTAGACTAGTTTGCACCCTAGGCAAGACCAGCTACTTAAACCTCCCAAAAAAAAGAAAGTGACACAACATGATATATTGCCCCCAGCTCACATGGATATAATATATTGCCCCCAGCTCAAATGGATATATTGCCCCATCTCACATGGATATAATATATTCCCCAAAAGCTAACATGGATATATTTGCCCCCCAGCTCACACGTGTATATATTGCCCCCAGCTCACATGGATATATTGCCCCCAGCTCACATGATATATTGCCCCAGCTCACATGGACATATTGCCCCAGCTCACATTGATATATTGCCCCCAGCTCACACATGGACATATTGCCCCAGCTCACATGGATATATTGCCCCCAGCTCACATGGATATATTGCCCCAGCTCACATGGGTATATTTGCCCCCTGCTTTCACATGGATATATATATTGCTCCCAGCTCACATGGGTATATTGCCCCCAGCTCACATGGATATATTGCCCCAGCTCAAATGGATATATTGCCCCAGCTCAAATGGATATATTTGCCCCCAGCTCACACATGGATATATTGCCCCAGCTCTCACATGGGTATATTTGCCCCAGCTCAGATATATTGCCCCAGCTCTCACATGGGTATATTTGCCCCAGCTCACACATGGATATATTGCCCCAGCTCTCAAATGGGTATATTTGTCCCCAGCTCACATGGGTATATTTGCAAGACCAGCTACTTGCACCTCCCAAAAAAAAGAAAGTGACACAACATGATATATTGCCCCCAGCTCACATGGATATATTGCCCCCAGCTCAAATGGATATATTGCCCCATCTCACATGGATATAATATATTCCCCAAAAGCTAACATGGATATATTTGCCCCCAGCTCACACATGTATATATTGCCCCCAGCTCACATGGATATATTGCCCTAGCTCACATTGATATATTGCCCCAGCTCACATGGACATATTGCCCCAGCTCACATGGATATATTGCCCCCAGCTCACATTGATATATTGCCCCAGCTCACACATGGACATATTGCCCCAGCTCACATGGATATATTGCCCCAGCTCACATGGATATATTGCCCCAGCTCACATGGGTATATGTGCCCCCTGCTTTCACATGGATATATATATTGCTCCCAGCTCACATGGGTATATTGCCCCCAGCTCACATGGATATATTGCCCCAGCTCAAATGGATATATTGCCCCAGCTCAAATGGATATATTTGCCCCCAGCTCACACATGGATATATTGCCCCAGCTCTCACATGGGTATATTTGCCCCAGCTCAGATATATTGCCCCAGCTCTCACATGGGTATATTTGCCCCCAGCTCACACATGGATATATTGCCCCAGCTCTCAAATGGGTATATTTGTCCCCAGCTCACATGGGTATATTTGCCTCCAGCTCTCACATGGGTATATTTGCCCCCAGCTCACATGGGTATATTTGTCCCCAGCTCACACATGGGTATATTTGCCCCCAACTCACATGGGTATATTTGCCCCCAACTCACATGGGTATATTTGCCCCAGCTCTCACATGGATATATTACCCCCAGCTCACATGGGTATATTTGCCCCCAGCTCTCATGTGGATATATTGCCCCAGCTCACATATGGATATATTGCTCCCGCTCACACATGGATATATTTGCCCCAGCTCACATGGGTATATTTCTCCGTCAATTTTGATGTGTCTGAAATTGAAACTTACGTGACAACTCTTATTTTTTTTCCGCTAATTTATATTTGTTCAATACAGTTAATTTAAAGGAACACTCTAGCAAAAAATCACCCCCCCCCCGTTTTTTAATCCTAACCTATCCCTATTCCCTTAATAAATAGGTTTTTTTTTTTGTGTTTTTAACTTTAATACTTACCCTAAAATCCTCTGGTTTCCAGCGCTGTTTTTTTTTTTTTTTATACTCCCCTCCCTCCTCTTCCGCTCTCCCATCCTTCTTTCTTCTTCTTGCCTTCTGGTTTACGTGAGAAGCGCGCATGCGCGCCTCTAACGTAAGCCAGCCAATCGGCAGGCTTCCTCCCGGGTCCCTCTGAGGATTAGTGTTGCGCGCAAGAGGATGCGCGCAACACTAACCCTCAGAGGGAGCCGCCAGCTTCTGCGGCAAAAGTCGGCAGAAGCGGGAAATATGATTCCCGCTCTGCTGACTGACAGCTGGGAGGGCGGAGTAAAGTTCTCCGCCTCTCAGCTGTTTTCAGCTTTTTGAGCTGAACCGCTGAGCGGAGGGAGGGGGGACAGGGGGCAGGATGCTCCGGGCATCATGACCACCTAAAATAGCTTAGGTGGTCATGTTGCCTAGAGTATCCCTTTAAATTTGTTTAATAGAGTTAATTTAAAATGGTTTAATACAGTTTATTAATATTTATTTTACCTTTACTATTGGTGCTTTTCAAACTTTATTCTTAAATAAAAAGAAATTTAGCAGTTTCATGTTGGGTAGTTTTTTGTTTTTTTTGGGGGGTGCAAGTAGCTGGTCTTGCCTAGGGCGCAAAATAGTCTAGCACCGGCCCTGACCGCATGGTCCACCCCTGCACTCTTCCACAATACCACAGAGGGGTTACTGTATGATGGCACTTGCTGGCCTGGCACCAAAGGCACAATATTTGGGTGCACTGCCACTGACGCCTGTACCAGATTCATATCCTCAGAGGGCTTACGGTGTGACGGCACTGTTGCCGACGCTAAAGGCCCAATTTTAAAGCACCTATTGTTACTTTTATCCAAAGCCTGCATAAGTTTCACAATAATTTAGCCAAAAAATCACTAAACTTTTTCTGCGTGGCTGAAAATGTCTCCTCTTTTCATACAGACTACCGCCCCAAGCAGTTGTTTATGGATAGATTAAAGGAAAAGCATTTACCGTCATTTGAAATGTCATTTTTTTGGCTTTTACATATTTCTATACATCCTAGAAATCCACCACTTCACGGGCAGGTTATGGGGACCTCCTAGGCACGATATTTGAAGGAATTTTTCATTTTTATTTTTAACCCTTATTTCATGGAAAACTCACTGTCCCTTTAAAAACGTCTCTTTTAAAACTTTTTGTCCTTGTTTCCTGTCCCCCAGGGCACTACCCGGACCCCCATACACCTTTTATGGCGAATATCTAGCATATATGCCCTCTTGGAGGGCACTCTAAAAATCGAATTTTCAGCCCCATTGACTTTTATTGAGTTCGAATCCGAACATTTGAAAAGTTCGAGTTCGAATGCGAACCGAACTCGGGGGTGTTCGGCTCATCACTAGTTATAATACATCCTTGTATACCGTCTTGCCTATTTCAGGTATACCCTGTCCTGTGTGTTGGTCAAACATTTCCCACTCGTTGGTGATGAAACATTCCCCGTGGCTACAAATCGCGTTTAGTTGAAACGTGAGCAAAAGCGGTAACAATGAGCTCATCGCACACAGCAGTGACATGGCTCAGCACTCAGCAGTGAAAGGGTTAAAAAGGTGGGGTTTTTTAGGGGCGTGGCCTGACTGAGCTCGAAGATGGACGGTTAGTGTGGGAGCTCCAGGACCCGCCGCTGTTTAATCCGCTTAAACACGCAAGCCCGTGGATATGGTCCGCACCTCTGGCCGCAGGACGATCAGGAAACCCCCCGACAAGCAAGGATGAACCCCGGCAAGCCCCATCACGACTTATTTTGGCGCCTCTACACCGCGGCCTGTAACACAGACGCAAGCCAAGATGGTGGCCTCCCACTCGCTGTCGGAGTCATCATCAGTGGGAGGTCAATCAGTGATACGACACCTGGAAACACTCATTGCTGAACTTCCAACCCGCGCTGAACTGCCCACAAGAGTGGATTTTAAAGAAATGCTAGACCAAATGCAGGTAACATTCGGGCGGGAGATGGCGGAAGTCAGAGCGGATATCTCTGCCATTGACACGCGTGTGGCGCACCTTGAAAAGCAGACGACAACTCACGCTGCACTCCTGACTCAAACCCGATTGCCGAACAAAGATTATCGGACATGCACCGCAGACTCGATGATCTGGAAAATAGATCACGGAGGCACAACATAAGGGGTACAATGGCAAGAAAAAGTATGTGAATCCTTTGGGATTATGTGGAGTTTTGCATGAATTGGTCATAAAATGTGCTCTGATCTTCATCTAAGTCACAACAATTTGAAAAACACAGTCTGCTTAAAATAATACAACACAAACATTATATGTTTTCATGTTTTTATTGAACAGAACATGTAAACATTCACAGTGTAGGGTGGAAAAAGTATCTGAACCTTTGGACTTAATAACTGGTTGACCCTCCTTTGGCAGCAATAACCTCAACCAAACGTTTCCTGTAGTTGCAGATAAGACCTGCACAACGATCTGGAGTAATTTTGGACCACTCCTCTTCACAAAACTGTTTCAGTGTAGCAATATTCTTGGGATGTCTGGTGTGAATCGCTCCCTTAAGGTCATGCCACAGCATTTCAATTGGGTTGAGGTCTGGACTCTGACTGGGCTACTCCAGAAGGCGTATTTTGTTTTGTTGAAGCCATTCTTTTGTTGAATTTCTTGCATGCTTTGGGTCATCGTCCTGTTGCATCACCCATCCTCTGCGGAGCTTCAGTTGGAGGACAGATGGTCTTACGTTTTCCTGCAAAATGTCTTGATAAACTCTGGAATTCATTTTTCCATCAATGACAACAATCCGTCCAGGCCCTGAGGTAGCAAAGCAGCCCCAAACCATGATGCTCCCTCCGCCATGTTTTACAGTGGGGATGAGGTTTTGATGTTGGTGTGCTGTGCCTTTTTTTCTCCACACATACAGGGTTATTCAGAGAGCCTGAAAAGCAGGAGAATGACTGGAGAATGACTGGAGAATGAAAAATTCTAGGTCAAAATAGCCAAACCAGAAAAATTCTCCCTTTCATCTCACTTTCCAAATCGGCTATTTTGACCTAGATTTTTTCATTCTCCAGTCATTCTCCTGCTTTTCAAGCTCTCTGAATAACCCTGATAGTGTTGTGTGTTTTTTCCAAACAACTCAATTTTGGTTTCATCTGTCCACAGAATATATTGCCAGTAGTGCTGTGAAACATCCAGGTGCTCTTTTGCAAACTTCAAACATGCTGCAATATTCTTTTTGGACAGCAATGGCTTCCTCCGTGGTGTCCTCCCATGTACTCCATTCTTGTTTAATGTTTTCCTTATTGTAGATGTGTCAACAAAAATGTTAGCATGTACCAGAGATTTCTGTAAGTCTTTAGCTGACACTCTAGGATTCTTCTTTACCTCGTTAAGCATTCTGCGCTGTGCTCTTGCAGTACAACCACACCTAGGACAACCACACCTAGGGAGAGTAGCAACAATGCTGAACTTTCTCCGTTTGTAGACAATCTGTCTTACCGCGGACACATGAACATCAAGGCTTATGGAGATACTTTTGTAACCCTTTCCAGCTTCATGCAAGTCAACAATTCTTGATTGTAGGTCTTCTGACAGCTCTTTTCTGTGAGGCATGGTTCACATCAGGTAATGCTTCTTGAAGCCAGTAAACCCAAAACTGGTGTGTGTTTTAAAGGGCAGGACAGCTTTCAGCAACACATCCAATAATATCACACTGATTGGACTCAAGGTTGGCTCACTCCTGGCTCCAATTAGCTCTTGGAGAAGTCATTAGGCTAGGGGTTCACATACTTTTTCCACCCTGCACTGTGAGTGTTTACAGGTTATGTTCAATAAACACATGAAAACATATAATGTTTGTGTTGTATTATTTTAAGCAGACTGTGTTTTTCAAATTGTTGTGACTTAGATGAAGATCAGAGCACATTTTATGACCAATTCATGCAAAACTCCACGTAATCCCAAAGGGTTCACATACTTTTTCTTGCCACTGTACATGAAGGTATCACAGAGATCAAAGATTTCCTCCTTGGTGCTTTTGCTCACATACTGGGTTGCCCCCCCTGCCTTATTCCGCAATAGACAGGGCGCTCAGGGCACTCAGTCCTAAGGCCTTGGCCGACTCAGCCCCCCCTAGGGACATTATTTGCCACTTGCCAGACTTCTGCCTTAAGGAGGCGATCAAGATCATGCTAAAGGCACGAGTGCGGAGAAAATGGCGGTTTGCCGATGAAACATTCAAACTCTTTCATGACCTTTCCCCACATACATTGACTGCTCGTGGGGCCCTACGCCCCGTCATTCAGCTTTTGCGGGAGGAGGATATACCTTATAGGTGGGGGTTCCCTTTCTCCCTGCAAGTAAAGAGGAATAACTTCTCACACATCATCCGAACCCCATCAGATGTGGCTTCTTTTGTTCTGGAGTTGAACCTCCCGCTGGTCGAGATTCCTGACTGGGAACTCATGTCCCTAGTGACCCCAACAAAGGTTCAACTGACTATAGCACCCCGTCTGCAACGTTCGCCTCGCAGAAACAGAAGTCCTGAGGACCCACAGATTGCTGATTCGTAGCCTAGCGCAACTCAGGAGAACGTGAGATCACCTACATGAAAAACAGAGGTTCTGCAATTTTCTTTCTTTTCCCAGGTGGCAAACATTGTCGTTGGAGATCCCGTTATTTATGGACAAGGATTGCTGGACTAATTTTCTACATTCCAACCTCTCTTGGGGAGGTAGGATGCGGACAATCCGCGGATAATCCAGGCCATAAAGTGAATCGTTAAGGTTAGGCTATTAACCTGGATTTTCGTCTGACCTCTCATTACTCTATCCAGATGAAAAAAGGTGTCATCTGCGCTCGTTTCTATGTGTTCCATGTACAACAAAACTGAGGTTTTTGTTTGTTTCAATGGCCATTGCAACGTAAACTCACTCGCCACTTCACGGCACCTCTTTACAGAGTGAGTACCTAACATGTACCAAAAGGCCGCTCTACTGAGCAGCTCCAAGCCCCTCCTGCTGCTTTTCAGCCAAGGAGAGGCAGAGATGGTGGGTTTTATTTATACACGCACCAAACACTTCCCATTTGGGATTAACAACAAAAACATGGAAAGAGGAACAGCTGCAGAACGACGGACTGGTGTTACAAGCATGATATACATAAATACATAAAAAATGGCATCGCGCCCATACTCACTGGAGCGGCAGCAACTGCCAGGAGTAACAGCCCAGTTAACCCTTTCGCTGCTGAGGCGTTTCACGCCTCTGTGCTGAGGTCATTTTTACCGGTTTTGCTCATCATGTTTAAACGTGTTTTGAAGGCTTATTTTAGTATATGAATCAGACATATTATATATCGTTCTTTCCGTCAGACTCGGCAGATTCATAATATGTCATTATTATATGTATACGTCATGACCTGTCTGTATATTATAACAAAAAATGCAATAAAATATGAATTTTCAATAATTTACAACGTGTAAAGTGTATTTTTTTCACATTTTAACATGTGAGCAATTGCGGTTATATTTTGTATGGGGTGCGTTTGTTAAAAAAATTAGAAATGGTTTCTCGTTACATTTTGTTTTGGGGAAAATTACGCAATTTTTAACAAACGCACCGCATACAACAATCGTTAGTGCAGCATCATTGTTCACATTATAATTGAAATGGGAACAATATTGCTGCATTAGCAAACCAAAAAAAAAAAAAAAACTTGTTTATTTTTTTTTTATAATTTTTTAATTTTTATTTTTAATTTTTTTTTTAAAAAAAACTTTTTTCACAGTCGTGTTTGGTATCGTTGGAACGGCCATGCTCTGGCCGATCCAACAGTACCAAACTTTAACCCCTAGCTGCCACAGATCGGGAGATAGGGGGTTCATTGGTGGCAGCTAGGGGTTAACTCCAGGACTGGCGTCATCGTGCTATGCACGATGACGCCAGTCCTCAGGGGGAGTTCCCGGAGGCTTGGCCGACACCCAAGATCCGGGAAAGGATCACGAACCGGCGCTTTTCAGCGCAGATTCGTTATCCAGCTCCCCAGGGGTTAATGACAGCCACCATTTGGAAGGGCAGGCTGTGCCCTTCCAAGCGGTGCCTGTATTAACCCCCTGCTCCCTGGCGATCGGGAGGGAGAGAGGACCTCCCCCCCTCCCTTTCAGGCGCCTCCTCCGCACATGGGGATGGGCGCCTGAATTAGATGTCATCGCGTCGCCGCGATGACATCTAATGTCCCCGCCGGGCTCCCGAGTGCTGGGCTGACATCCAAGATGTCAGCCCGCACGGGGGGCGCAGCAATCCGCCGGAATCCGGCGGATTGCTGCCTCCTGTGCTTGGACGCGCTGAGCGCGTCCGTAGCACAGGAGAACCACTTGGCTGGACGCGTCCATAGCAGCCAAGTGGTTAATGTATAAAACATAACAAGGAAAAAAGGTGTCATCTGCGCTCGTTTCTATGTGTTCCATGTACAACAAAACTGAGGTTTTTGTTTGTTTCAATGGCCATTGCAACGTAAGCTCGCTCGCCACTTCACAGCACCTCTTTACAGAGTGAGTACCTAACATGTACCAAAAGGCCGCTCTACTGAGCAGCTCCAAGCCCCTCCTGCTGCTTTTCAGCCAAGGAGAGGCAGAGATGGTGGGTTTTATTTATACACGCACCAAACACTTCCCATTTGGGATTAAAAACAAACGCAGATGACACCTTTTTTCCTTGTTATGTTTTATACATTAACTGGGTTGTTACTCCTGGCAGTTGCTGCCGTTCCGGTGACTATGGGCGCGACGCCATTTTTTCTGACTCTATCCAGATGGATCGGTAAAATCCCGAAGAGGCGTACGCTGCTTATAAATTTTAGGATTACTGAAAAATTGCGTAATTTATTGACTTTATTACTTGAACATTTCACATTAGGTTCGGCTGTTTGATGGGGGGTGGGGGTGGCTTAGATGTGGCAGGTGGGGGTGGTTTGGATCTGGAGGTTGGTAGAAGAGGGGGATTACAAGTTAAGCAATAGACGCCATTGTGCTATAGTCTACAGTAGTTTCCTTCGCTCTCTTACGGCGTGGTGTCTTAAGTAGTGGACTCACTCATAGGGGCAGTTGAATATGCACGTTGATACTATAATACAGGTTTATATACTTGACAAGTTTATGGGTTAAAAGGACGTTATCGTGATCATCTAATGGTTATATGATGGGTTACTTCTTACATGTTGTTTAAAACGTTTGCAACTAACTTACCTTAGGCCTTTTAGCACAGGCATTAGCTGATTTTGCTACGACAGTTCCTGATAGATTGTGGTTTTTTTTTATCCCCCCCCCAAAAAATATACTTATGAGACAACAGCATCTAACCCCACCATTATTTTTCCTGATCTACTATTGGAATAGCTCACACGGTTGCTATATAAATGCAATATTTGACAGTTATGGCGGTGTCCGTGCGTGCCGAAATCCCATTACTTACTGTATTTGATATATATATTTTACTCTCAGTGTAATATTCTGTCAGTGCGGTTCAGATTTTTGGCCATATTGTTGACGCCCTGTGAGGTGTAGTGCGATCTTCCCCGACTGAGGGTCCTCCCGCCTAAACCTAGGGTTCGGAGGTGGTGAGAGACATCCTGGTTGGTGCACTAGAAGCCTCCTTCTTTTTCTCTATCTTCTCACTTTTCAGTCTTTTCTTCTCTTATATCTTCTCCCACCTCCCCCTTTTTTTTTTTATTGTTTTGTTCTCATCTCTCGCTCTCATTAGTTCTTCTTTTATTCTCTTGTTGCCCGGGTTTGCATCCTACCCCTCAAACCTAAGCCTTGATTGATTTTGCTGTTATGACGCATACGACATCCTCTTATGCGCCTTCTGACTTGCAGCTGCTTTCCTATAATGTGAGAGGCCTCAACATTCCTGAAAAGCACTCTCGCTTACTGCGAGATCTAAGGGCCTTGCGTGTGTCCGTTGCCTTCCTCCAGGAGACCCACTTCCGTTTAGGGTCTGCACCGACCTTGAGAGATGCATATTACCCAATAGGCTTCTTCAGCGATTACACGCAAAACAAATCTAGAGGTGTAGCAATTCTAATCTCTAGAGATGTTCCTTTTGTAGTTGATACTACGATGATTGATGAAGGGGGTAGGTATATCTTCGTTAGAGGGTCCATCCTTGACACAGTATACACGTTCGCATCCATATATTTTCCCAATAGGAAACAGCATTCATGTCTGAAACTGATCCTACGGCTGTTGGATATGTTCCAACAAGGAGTTACTATCATGGCTGGTGATTTTAATGTGGCCCTTGACCCGCAGGTCAATTCCTCTACAGGCCTCTCCGCCACTCCTACTCATGTATTGTGCTCTGTCTTTCGCTACACGACTACCGGATGGTAGACCTTTGGCGGGCATTGCACCCTACGGAACAAGATTATTCTTTTCTCTCACAGGTACACATGACATATACCAGAATTGATTATTTCTTTATGCACTATCACAATCTTGACATCGTCTGTTCCGTAGACGTCGCGGCCACAACATGGTCAGATCACGCGCCCCTCAGTTTAAAGATACGGTCACTGCTGTTCGTCCCTCGGGAACGACAATGGTGATTGAATGTATCTTTGCTAGATGATCCCCTCATTCGTGAAGAATTACACACCACACTAGAGCAATTCTTTGCAGAAAACGTGATGACGGAGACCCCTGTTTCAGTGCTTTGGGACGCGCATTAAGCGGTCATCCGCAGTTTCTCTATCAGTAAGGGCACGGCCTGCAAGAAATTACGAGTTAGGTCTGGTGAGTAAATTAGGTTAGGCTGGTGACTCAATTGTCTTACTGATTAGTACAAAGTTGATAATCAATTGGGTGCTATTTGCTAATAGGTTAAGCTTGTCCACGCCTTGCTGGGGGAGGTGTTCTTAGGTGATTATATAAAGATTGCTGATATTAGCTTGTCTAAAAGAGTTTGTGAAGCCTTGTAAGTGCAAGCCTTCCAAGTGAGGCACTTTGAGATATTCTGGAGATACTCTGGAGGTAGTCTGAGGTTAGACAGGAGGTAGAAAACCTACAAAAAGGTAAGATTTGCTGGTTTTAAATCCATTCTTTCATTTTATAATGTCAGGCTTCTTCCAGTGTAAGAGCTGTCATGCATTTGTTTTTAGATCTAATTTTTGGAGGTGTGGAGTGTGCCTGATATGTAGGCAGTTCTCTTTATTGCAGCAAGAAATTGCCTGTTTGAAGTCTGAGATTTGTAAATTATCTTTTCGACAAACTCAGGCTATGACTGTTACAAATCCACTGCCACAGAGGCCTCCTAGGAGTGGCAGATGGACTACTGTAGGATCTGGTAGACTTAGAGTTGTGGATAGAAGGCATGTCCCACAGTCTGTGGCTCTTCTTAATTCTTTTGAGGCACTTTCAGAGTGTAGTGGTAAGACGGAAGTAGGCTCAGACACCATAGTTGAGGAACCACCATCCCCTATGCCTAAGGTATGCAAGACTGCAACCAAGGACAAAAAGGAAAAGGTGGGACTTGATAGAAGGCAATTGTTGCTGGGTGATTCTATCATAAGAGGTGTTGAGCTGGAGAGTAGTGGTTTGGTGAGATGTCTTCCTGGGGCTACTGCTCGTAGAGACAGGAGACGTATTCTCAATATTGTCAAACAAGCAAAGCAGGAAGGGGAAGTGGACGTTCTAGTCCTTCTAGGGACAAATGACTTGGCTAGCAATGAGGTTTCTGAGATTAAGGAAGATTTTTGTGTTCTTGGAGGTGAAATACAGCAGATTGCGTCCACTGTGTCATTCTCTGAAGTTCTGCCTGTGCATAACATTCAGGATAGGCAGATGCGCACTAGGGAATTTAATTTGTGGCTTCGGGAATGGTGTCGGGAGCAAGGATTTGGCTTTGTGTCCCATGATAGCTCTAATTGGAGCTGAAAGGAACTGTATAAAAAAGATGGTTTGCATCTTACTCATAGGGGAACATATGTTCTCAGTGAGAAGTTCAAAGGTTTCACAAAGGAATATTTAAACTAGGAGGGGGGACAAAAGGGTAAAAAACAGTCTGCCCGATTGTCACCCAAAACTAAATCTGAGGGTGCAAGCAACATGCGGGGTAAAAAATGACAAGCTCAGAGTCGGGTCTATAAATGCTCGCAGTTTAGTCAATAAAATCAATGAACTGGAGGCAATGATGGCAGCTGAAAAAGTAGATTTAGTGGCGGTTACTGAGACATGGTTCAGTGAGAAAAATAACTGGGACATAACAATACCGGGGTATTCTTTATATAGAAAAGACAGAGAAGGTAGGAAAGGAGGAGGAGTGGCCCTGTATGTGAAAAACAACATAAAAACGAACCAAATAAAAGTGAGCGAGGTGAACATAGAGTCAGTTTGGGTTACGCTAACTAGGGATGCACCGATACTGTCGTTTGCACGAGTACTTGGTACTCGTGCAAATGGCCCAATACACCCCCCCCCCGACACCGGAAACCAGCGCTGGGCCAGCTTGCCGGTATCCGCGGGGCTGGGGAAGCTGGCCGCGTGCATGAAAAGTACGCGGCCAGCGTTCCCTCTGGCGGGCCACAATACTCACAAGTCCGAAGGTCCGGTCGCACGGCTGTGACTCGTTCATGCGGCCTCCGGGCGCTTCTGTGACGCTGCCTCTCGGCTGGAGGCAGTGTCACAGAAGTGCCCGGAGGCTGTGTACTCGCTCCACAGCCGTGCGACCGGACCTTCGGACTGGTGAGTATTGCGGCTCGCCAGAGGGGAACGCTGGCTGCGTGCTTTTCATACACGCAGCCAGCTTCCCCAGCTCTGTGAGAGCCGGGGGCATATCCATGAGAGCTGGGGCATATCCATGTGAGCTGGGGCATATCCATGTGAGCTGGGGGCAATATCCATGAGAGCTGGGGCATATCCATGAGAGCTGGGGCATATCCATGAGAGCTGGGGCATAGTCATGTGAGCTAGGGGCATATCCATGAGACCTGGGGGCATATCCATGAGAGCTGGGGCATATCCATGAGAGCTGTCGCATGTACATGAGAGCTGGCGCATGTACAGGAGACCTGGGGGCATATCCATGAGAGCTGGGGTCATATCCATGTGAGCTGGGTGCAATATCCATGAGAGCTGGGGGCATATCCATAAGAGCTGGGGTCATATCCATGTGAGCTGGGTGCAATATCCATGAGAGCTGGGGGCATATCCATAAGAGCTGGGGGCATATCCATGAGAGCTGGGGGCATATCCATGAGAGCTGGAGGCAATCTCCATGTGAGCTGGGGGAAAGCTACATATCCATGTGAGCTGGGGGCAAGCTACATGTGAGCTGGGGGCATTCTGTGTATATATATATCTCGGGGGGGATATATACATGTGAGCTGGGGGCATTTTTATATGAGGTCTGTTCTTATTGGAAAGCGGTCACATGACATAAAATAAAAGTATCGGTACTCGGTATCGGTGAGTACTTGAAAAAAGTATTGGTACTCTTACTCGGTCTTAAAAAAGTGGTATCGGTGCATCCCTAACGCTAACATTTGGCAATCATACAGTAGCTCGTGTAGGTGTGATCTATAGACCCCCTGGACAAGTAGAAGAGCTAGATAATCTGCTGTTTGAGGAAATAGCCAAAATGGCAATGAAGGGGGAAGTTATTATCATGGGGGACTTTAATATTCCTGATGTGAACTGGAAAACCAAAGTAGCTGGGTGCACCAGGAGTACAAATATTCTAAACTCCCTACTGGGATTATCTCTAACACAAGTAGTTGAGGAGCCGACCCGTAAAGAGGCCATATTGGATTTAATACTCACAAATGGAGGTTTGGTATCAGACGTTGTTGTAGGTGAAAATTTGGGATCTAGTGATCACCAGTCAGTGTGGTTTAATATAAGAACAGGGATGGAGCCGCACCACACAAAAACAAATGTTTTAGACTTTAAAAAAACAGATTTTTCTAAAATGAGATTTTGTGTGAATGAGTCATTATCAGACTGGAGGAGTTTAAAGGGAGTCCAGGAGAAATGGGATTATTTAAAGGAAGCATTATTGAAGGCCACAGGCAATTGCATTCGGCTTGTTAGCAAAAACAAAAAAGGGAAGAAACCACTGTGGTACTCTGCAGAAGTGGCCAAAATAGTGAAGAACAAAAAGATAGCATTCAATAATTATAAAAAACTCAGGGTGAAGAAGATAGGCAAACCTATAAGATTAGGCAGAAAGAGGCAAAGCAATTTATAAGAGCTTCCAAAGCACACGCAGAAGAGAAAATCGCTCAGTCAGTAAAAAAGGGGGAGAAAACATTTTTTAGATACATAAACGAGAAAAGAAAAGTAAAACAAGGATTAGTTAGATTAAAAACAAAGGAAGAAAGGCATGTAGAAGAGGATAAAAGTCTCGCTGACTGCCTCAATGAATATTTTTGTTCAGTCTTTGCAGAAGAAAAGGAAGGAAATGGACCACAGTTAGGAGGAAACACTAAAGAGACATTTACATATGAGTTTACAGAGGAGGAGGTTCTACAGCAGCTGTCTAAAGTAAAGACAAATAAGTCAATGAGGCCTGATGGGATCCACCCTAACTTATTAAAAGAGCTCGGTGGTGTAATAGCAAAACCATTAACAGATTTATTTAACCAATCCTTGTTAATGGGAGTCGTCCCAGAAGACTGGAAATTAGCAAATGTTGTGCCCATTTACAAGAAGGGTAGTAGGGAGGAATCGGGGAACTATAGGCCAGTTAGTCTTACGTCAGTAGTGGGGAAATTAATGGAAACCATGTTAAAGGAAAGGATTGTTGAACATCTAAAAACACATAGATTACAGGATCAGAAACAACATGGGTTTACCTCAGGGAGATCATGCCAAACTAATCTTATTGATTTTTTTTGATTGGGTAACAAAAATAATAGACAAAGGTGGTGCAGTAGACATTGTATATTTAGATTTCAGTAAGGCTTTTGATACTGTTCTGCATAGAAGGCTTATCAATAAATTGCAATCTTTGAGCTTGGATTCCAATATTGTTGAATGGATTAGGCAGTGGCTGAGTGACAGGCAACAGAGGGTTGTGGTAAATGGAGTTTTTTTTCGGTGCAAGGTCTTGTTACCAGTGGGGTACCTCAGGGGTCAGTGCTTGGACCCATTCTCTTTAATATTTTTATCAGTGATATACTTTACCATTAATACCTTCTGCAATGTCTTTTTGCTGATGACACAAAGATTTGCAACAGGGTTGACGTTCCTGGAGGGATCAGCCAAATGACAAATGATTTAGGTAAACTAAAAAAATGGTCGGAGCTGTGGCAATTGAGCTTTAATGTGGATAAGTACAAGATAATGTACCTGGGACGTAATAACCCAAGGGCTGTTAATAGAATATTTGATACAGTCCTAACCTCAACATCTGAGGAAAGGGATTTAGGGGTTATTATTTCAGAGGATCTAAGGATAAGTAGTCAATGTAATGAGCAGCAGGAAATGCTAGCAGAATGCTTGGTTGTGTAGGGAGAGGTATTAGCAGTAGGAAAAGGGAAGTGCTCGTGCCACTGTACAGAGCACTGGTGAGACCTCACTTGGAGTACTGTGTGCAGTACTGGAGACTGTATCTCCAGAAGGATATAGACACCTTAGAGAGAGTTCCGACAAGGGCTACTAAAATGGTGTACGGCTTGAAGGAGAAAAGTTACCAGGAAAGGCTTAATGATCTTAACATGTACAGCTTGGAAAAAAGATGAGACAGAAGAGATATGATAGAAACATTTAAATCCGTAAAGGGAATCCACAAGGTAGAGGAAGGGAGTATATTTAAAAGGAAACAAAGTAGCAAAACAAGAGGACATAGTCTTAGATTAGAGGGGCAAAGGTTTAAAAGTAACATCAGGAAGCATTAGTTTACTGAGAGGGTGGTGGATACATGGAACAGTCTTCCAGTTGAAGTGGTAGAGGCCAAAACAGTAATTGAATTTAAGCAGGCATGGGATAGGCATAAGGCTATCCTAAACAAAATATAAATCCAGGTAAAGTATCCATGTAATTGGGCAGACTAGATGGGCCGAAAGGTTCTTATCTGCCGACATTTTTCTATGTTTCTATGTTGCTAAAATTCATGTAATAGAGTTTCAAAAACGTGGATTACCTCATGCACATATTTTACTCATATTATCACCTCAAGATAAGCTTAAAGATGCTGATGCTATTGATAGGTTCATTTCAGCAGAAATCCCCGACATTCACGCACAACCCCGATTACATGCAATGGTCATCAAACACATGATACATGGACCATGTGGGCCTCATAACATTAATTCACCATGCATGGCTGATGGTGTTTGCTCAAAAAACTTCCCAAAACCATACCAAGACCAAACTTTGCCAAACATGGACGGCTATCCACTGTACCGGAGAACACAAACAGCTGCTTCAATTGAAGTAAATGGAAAAATAATCAATAACTCTTGGGTTGTGCCATACACCCATTATTAGCTTTAAAATACAACTGCCATATAAACGTTGAGAGCTGCGCTTCTATAAAAAGTGTAAAGTACTTATTCAAATACATCTATAAAGGACATGACTGTGCAAATATTGCAATCAAAGAACATGCAACGCTCCATCATGACGAGATCACCTCCTTCATGGATTCTAGATATGTGACAGCTCCAGAAGCAGCATGGCGCCGTCTTGGTTTTAAAATGCACCATCAAACACATACCATTGTGCGCTTACAAATCCATCTTCCTGGCGAACAGTCGGTATATTTTAATGAAGATAACATCAGGAACGCTATAGAAAGAACCCAATCAAGAGACACAACATTGACAGCTTGGTTTACCTTAAACAGAGAAGATGTGGCTGCCCGCGAATTCCTGTATACTGATATTCCACAACATTTTGTATTTCAACGGAAAAATACCACATGGCAAAGAAGATTGAGACATCGAGAAAATAACACTATTGGGCAAATGTACTCTGTTAACATAAATTCGGATGTGGAGAGATTTTGCTTGAGATTACTTTTACTCCATGTTAAAGGAGCCAACTCATTTGAACATATCCGAACAGTTGGTGGTGTGCAATTTCCAACATTCAAAGAAGCTGCTCAAAGACTCGGTCTTTTTCAGGATGAAGAATTATGGGACTTGACTCTTCACGAAGCTTCAAATGAGATGATGCCTCAACTGCTTCGAGAGCTTTTTGCCAACATTTGTGCCCTTGCATCTCCACCAAATGCAAAACAACTATTTGAAAAATATAAACAACAACTCATTGAAGACTTATCAAGACACCCTGGCCACACACCAGACTGCCAACCATGTCTCAATAATGCTCTATTAGACATTCAAGACATTTTAATTGTTAACGGGAAAAAATGTCAGGATTTCAGTTTACCAACGCCTACCGACTATTCAACCGTCAAAACAACAGACATCTATGATGCAGTTCTTGAAAGTCACATAGGAGTACAAATGCAGGCGGCTTTAAATGATCTACAAAGAGAAACTTTTGAAGACATTCTTTCTGCCACCCAAAACGATACATTACCCCAAAGGTGTTACTTTCTCGATGGTCCTGGAGGTAGTGGCAAAACATACCTATACCAAACTTTATTGCATTTGTAGCGCTGTGTTTAAACTCTTACTGTGGCAGTACCTATTTTTGGCCACCGGAGGGAGACAAGCGCGATCAGAGACACTGAACATTGGGACTACATTTCCCGGCGTGCTTTGCAAACAGACAGGAAGTGGGTGGGACACAGACGCTGTACATCCTGAGCCTCGTGGAGAACGCGCCAGAGCGCGCCAGGGAGTGCATGGAAGAGGACGCAGTGCTGCAGAGCGGAACTGTGACTAGGCCGGAGCGCAAGTGTGGCCTATCAGGAATCGAGTGGGGTTATCCTGCCTTGCCAGAAGGAGCCTTACCCACTGACCATCACCACCCCAGTGTTTGTCCAGACAAGCTGAGGACCCCGAGTGAGGAGTACCGCGAGTCCATTGGATGGGAGAGCAGGCGGTAGCTGGATAAGTCCGGACCGGAGCACAGAGAGCCTGATTATCGATCCAATAGCCGGTGTCCCAGCGCGGAGACAAGCGGAGAGACGTCCTGGGTCAGCGGAGCCTTGGTGATCAACGGATGGGGTGAGAGGCCTCCAAGGCCGGTTCTACAAAAGCTCAAGCACGCACGCTGTTGTTTATTTCTGAAACCCACAGGGCCCCAACTTGACTAGTCGAAGACATCACTTAAAAGATTCACTGGCCAGTTGAATAGTACCCGGGTACCATAACACACACATACACTCACAATTCGGGACTTAACCTGTTCGGGACTCACTCCCTAGTATCCGAAAAAGGGGAAAAGATTTGCATCTTATTTTATTTTCCGCTGCGCGTTTCTCGTAATTACGAAGCATTGTATTTTTCTGCTCGGTCGCGTGTTTTTTTCCAGAAATACGAAGTCTCGCATTTCTTTTTCCCGCTGCGCGTTTACCGCAATACGAAATACTGTAAATATATCTACAAACACCGTGTCTTATTATATGTCTTTTACTTCAGTAAACTATATAAATTATAAAATCCACAACGGTGCTGGAGTATATTTATTCCCTAGTGCGGGGAGACTGACCCGTGGTTCATTTTCAGCGGCTCCTCCGGGAGTGAGCGCTACACATTCATTTAGAGGAAACAAAGAGGTAGCATTAGCTGTTGCTTCTACTGGAATTGCTGCTAATTTGCTAGAGGGTGGACGCACATATCACTCACAATTTAAACTGCCTGTTCCTTTGTTGGACACTTCAATATCTTCCATGAGGCAAACATCTAATGATGCCACAATCCTTAGAAAAACAAAAATTATAATTTGGGATGAATCAACCATGGCTCCAAGTGATGCTCTCAGATGCGTTGACAAACTACTGCAAGAGCTCATGAAAAACAACAAACCTTTTGGCGGTAAAACAATTATCCTCGGAGGCGATTTCCGACAAACTCTACCTGTTGTGGCACATGGCAGTCGATCAGCAATCTTTGAATCCAGCATTAAATTCAATACACTATGGGATAAATTTAAGATCATAAAGCTGCAAACAAATGTAAGATCTGTGGATCCAGAGTTCAGCTCTTGGCTAATAAAACTTGGCGATGGAAAACTCACTAACGAACATGGCTTCCATCAAGATATTTTTCAGATACCACCTAAAATGATCTGCAAAAACTCCATTGTCAAGGAAATTTATGGTGACCATTTACACCCTGATGATATTTCAACGTTTGAGAAAACTGCAATTTTATGCCCCAAAAATTGTGATGTGGACAACATCAATGAAGAAGTGCTTAGTTTGTAAGAAGGTGAGAGCTACACTTATTTAAGCACTGATTCTATTGATGATGAATCCCAGGAAGACAAGGAAAATTACCCCATTGAGTTCTTAAATGAATTGGCTCCTTCTGGGATGCCAGTTCATAAACTGAAACTCAAAATTGGCTGTATTATTATGCTCCTGCGTAACCTGAATACAAAGCGAGGCCTGTGTAATGGAACAAGACTAATTGTGACAGCTATGCGAGAAAATTTGATCATTGCTCAAGTATTGACACCTACCTCTGAACGAAAAAATGTTTTCATTCCTAGAATTGATTTAGCCCCAAGTAACACCGAACTGCCATTTGTTTTACGAAGGAGACAATTTCCTGTTAAATTGGCATTTGCAATGACTATTAACAAATCCCAAGGACAAACCTTGGACAGAGTTGGCTCTATTTACCAGAACCTGTCTTCAGCCATGGACAACTATATGTTGCAATTTCTCGAGTCAAGAGCTCTGCGGACGTTAAAATCAAAGTCATCGATGGACGTGAACAAGGCTACTTATTACCAGGACTGATGCATGCTTCACTAAAAATGTTGTATTCAAAGAAATTTATTCAAAATAGTCACTAAAAATATTTAACTTTTCTTGATGTTGCTGTGTTTTCCTTTCAACCAGCATTCATGCGCACCACACTTATCAATAGAATGCCCTCTGGGCAGGCTTTCCACCTAGTTATGTAATAATCAATTAAACGGGGTATGGTCTCTATCTTTTATCAAAGATTAGTCCCATGGTTATCTCTTATAACTTACCACATAGATGGTAATTGAATATTTAATCTATGCATCTTGTATAGTATGATGCTAAAGATTATGTTGTCTATCACGTCGTTTTATATCACTTGAAAAATAAGAAAAATCATTTAACCTTTTTTTTTTTTCTACAATTCATGCAGTCAATGTCCATGGTCTATATGGCTTCAGAGCTTAGATTGACCAAATATTACAAATATACACACTAGGTTAAGCTCAGCTGCCCATTGTGCTCCTTTACTTTAAAGCAATGTGATGTAACATCTGTTTTTTTTTTTACAACCAGACTCTGAACAATGGATATTGCTTTTCTTGTCATTATCTGATATACTCTGTGTGTGAATTGTCAACAAATTTAGCTTGTCCATTGTCTAGAACGCATAGTCTTGTTACATTTAAGGCTGGGGTCAGACCAGCGCACTTTTAACGTGCGTTCTGGCGCACATAATTACGGCCGCACTAGCAGCAGATGACGGGCAATGACGGCCAATATACGATGTACGACCGCACAAAAGTCCGGCCGTGCAACGCAAGTGGAATTTGAACGCATTTTTCTGAGAACGCTGAAACGCTAGTACTGACGTACTGAGTGCGCAGCTGCGGCATAGCGGCGTGTGTGCGTTATTAGATGTCAGACACTGCTAATGTCCAGCCTACATAACGTCCAGACGCAAAGAGTTTTATTGACGATCCGTACAAAATCACGCCCGAAAATGCGCGTCGTCTGACCGTTTTGCACATTCCGTGAAAAAATACGTCAATGCGTTCGGACGCACTTTTTCACGTTTGTGGGGAAAAATGCTTTCGTCTGACCCTAGCCTTAACCACACAGACAAATTGCCTGTGGGAAGCAATTCCTAGCCCAAAATTTCATATCTGAAATGGTCTGACAGGAAATAGAATAATATTGCACATAACCTTAAGTAAGCTCTCGAGCAGGGTCCTCTCTCCTACAGTTCTATGTGTTTACCTTGTATGTATTACAGATGTGCGTTTCGTTCCGAATCAAAATTCCAATGAAATTTACCGATTCGTATTTTGGAAGTGCTTCTGAAATACGAATCGGTTCCATCCGAAACAAAAACGAATCGATTTGGACCGAAACGGAATAAAACAAATAGATTTTGTTTTTACGGATCAATTTGTTATAACGTTTCACTCGATTCCCATAGACAAGTAGGGCACTATCATGTATCTTTTTTTTGAAATTCAAAGTTTTTTATTATCACAAGAATAACAGAGAAAGGTAAAATAGATACAACCCTCAAGGGTGAGATAAGAGTACAACAAATACAAAGAAAAAGGCCATTAACAAAGTAAACCGGATGTATACCCAACAGTATGAGAAAATCGACAGTTGGTCACGAGTCTCCGGTTCACTCCCATCGCCACGAGTATTGGATCATCAATATTCGGCCATCGTGTTCTTAGTTAAACAAACCTAATATGGGGGTGAGGCGAAGGGTACAGATCTTGGAGTGTAAAAGAGACCGTGAGGTTAAAACAAGAGTGTTGGTGTACTAGTGAGGCCAGTAGAGGAGAGAAAGAGAGAGAGGGGGAGGAAAAGAGATAGAAAAAGTGGATACGAAGAGAAGAAAAAAGGGGGGATGGGGGGGTGATGACATAACACAGAGACACATATCGAGCAGCGGGCATACGTAAAGTCACAGTACCAGGACAAGGTAAGCAGGGCTCTTTAATCAGAGCTCATTCAGCTATGGGCCATCTGGTCTCCGTCGACCCCCGAGCGCAGCGATGCAGCGTGGTCCTCCCAGTAGTACCACTTTGTCGCGAATTCCGCCGACAGTCCTCTGTCTGCCGCCTCTCGGTGGTCAATAGACCTAAGCTCTTCCACTCTACCCATCCAATCCTCAATGGAGGGGATCCTGCCAGTACGCCACAAGACTGGTACTAGAGAGCGAGCTGCAAGAAGCATAGACATTAGTACCGAGCACTTCAGATTTTTGAGGGGGAGAGCTATGTGGAACAGAAGGAAGCAGGCTGGAGAGAGTGACAGGTCCACACCTGTGACCCGGAGTATGGTGTCGTGAATCTTGCGCCAGAATTCCAGTAGGGGGGGGAGAGGACCACCAGATATGCAGAAATGTTCCTTCTGCATTATTGCATCTCCAGCACACCGAGGGGGTCTGCGGAAATAGCCGGTGAAGGAAGCTGGGGGTTCTATACCAAAAGGAGAGAATCTTATAGGATGTTTCTTGTATGCGATTAGCTCCACAGCATTTATGGACCAGTGTAAACGTGTTGGACCATTGAGCTAAGGTAAAGTTGGTTCCGAGCTCCACTTCCCATCTAGACACGAAAGGTGGGTCTTCTGAGTCGGATGTCAAGATCAGGCCATAGATAGTGGATACCCCACGTGGTAGGGGAAGACCCGTTTGGCAGATTTGTTCAAATGGCAGTAGTGGGCGGCTCAAGCTATAGCCACAGTTCAGACCCTTCAAGTATGATTTAATTTGGGCGAAGTTGAATTGTTCCAGCAGAGAGAGTGGACCCATAGTGGCCGACCGTGGAGAAAGGTCTAAGCGGCCATCTGGGGGGGAGGTCCAAGGCGCGTAGTCTACCAGTATCGGACAGTCTGTCCTGAAGAGACGGCAACACTCCACTCGGCAGGCCCGGGTTGTGCATCAGGTGCAGAAGTGGGGAGAGGGCCGAAGAGAGACCAAACATCAGTTTACGTGAGTGCCAGAGTCGTAGCGTATTCGAAACCGGGTCCGGATCAGGGCGAATGCCCGCGAGACGGGTCGGTGGCTAACCATGGTAGCATCCATAAAGGATGTGGGGAAAGGGCACGCTCTACGTCTAGCCAGCGCTTGTCTAGCTTTTGCGCTGACCAGTCAACTATCCTCGCCATGTGACTGGCAAGATAGTATTTCCTCGGGTCCGGTAGGGCTAAGCCGCCTCGGGACTTAGGGAGACACATTACTTTAAAACTCACTCTCGGACGGCCGTGGGCCCAGACAAAGTGTAGTAACTCTTTTCGGAGTGCGGTAAAAAATGAGACCGGGATCGATATGAGCAAGGTGTTAAATAGGTACAGCAGACGTGGTAACAAGTTCATCTTAAGAACGGCAATCCTGCCAAACCAGAAAAGCATTTTACCATTCCATTCTGTTAGTCTGTAACAAAAGTGCCGAGGATCGCCAAGAAATTCAGCTCGAAGATTTTTGTGGAGGTAGCTGCCAACCATACCCCAAGGTACTTCATCTGCCCCGGGCAGTGTCGGAATGGGTATGCTCTCCTGATCGAGGAGACAGAAGTGTGTTGTAAGGAAATATTCAAAAATTCTGATTTGTCTCGGTTTATCCGGTATCCCGCTACCGCTCCATAGTCAACGAGCGTCCATACAATCGCCGGGAGAGAAGAGTCAGGGTTCGAGACAAGGAACAGCAGGTCGTTCGCGTAGGCCGAGACCTTATGTTCGGAGGAGTGACCTCGGACACCGGTAATATCGGTATTAAGACGGATTGCTTCTAATAAAGGCTCGAGAGAGATGGCAAATAGGAGGGGGGATAAGGGGCATCCTTGGCGCATGCCATTTCGTATATTTAAGTTGTGGGACAAGGCCCCATTAGCGCGCACCCTAGCTGTGGGGTTAGAGTAGAGTGCCTCCATCCAGTACAGGAAGGAGTCGCCCACTCCGATGCGTTGTAGGACAGAGAACATAAAGCTCCATCGAACTCTGTCAAAGGCCTTCTCCGCGTCCGTGGACAGCAGGAGAAGGCCCGTGCTCGAGACCCTGGCCAATCCAATTGCGCTCAGCACGCGTGTTGTTGCGTCTCGGGCTTCGCGGCCTGGAATAAAGCCTACCTGGTCTGAGTGGATTAAAGCAGGTAGGAGAGGTGCTAGGCAGTTCACCAGGATTTTTGATAGGATTTTCAGGTCCGTATTCAGGAGGGAAATGGGGCGATAATTACGCACATCTGATACGTCCTTCCCCGGTTTGCTGATTACCGAGATGGTAGCGGAGAGGGTATGGGGATTAAATTTCTCCCCATCCTGCAACTGGGAGAAGAGGGATGTCATATGTGGGAGCAATTCATCTCTCAAGGTTTTATAATACTCTGCCGGGAGCCCATCCGGACCCGGGCATTTCCCGTTTTTAAGAGCGGTGATAACCCTTTTAATCTCTTCCGCGGAAATCGGTTCGTCCAGGGCTTCTATAGCCGTAGGGGCCAGGTTATGGTTGAGTTTGCCACTTAGGTAGGCGTTAATTTCGATATTAGACGGGAGCCGATCTGGTCCATCGTCTATGTGGTAGAGCTTTTCATAGAAGCTCCGGAATTCCTCAAGAATCTGGTCCGGGCATGACGTTAGTGTCCCCGTAGAAAGTTTAATTCTAGCGATGTAATTTGCCTCCCGCCTTTTATGGAGCATACGGGCCAGGTATCTCCCCGGCTTGTTCTCCTTGAGAGCGAAGTAGCACCTAGTTCTCTGGGCTGCAAAGCGAATATCCGCATCAAGCAGGTCGTTAAGCGCTCTGTGTTTGGATACTAGTAAGACATGGTCTGAAGGGAGGGCAGAGGAGTGATGTGAGAGCTCAAGAGCTCTAATTTCTGTAAATAAAGCACAGAGTTTCCCCGAGCTTTCCTTTTTAAGAGCGGTGGCTTTGCCAATAAACATTCCCCTAAGGACCGCTTTGTGAGCTTCCCATGTTAAGGGAATGGCACCTCAGTGTGTTCATTGTCCGAAAAGTAGTTGCGTAGACATGTGGTAGTGTCTTGGCGGATGGCAGGGTCTTGCAGCAGGGTCGTGTTCAGGCGCCATTGACGTTCCGAGGGGCGGGATAAGGAGGAGGAAAAAGTGATCAGCAGTGGTCCGACCAGGATTGTGCCTGTATGGCTGAATCTACCACGTTAAGCATCATGCATTGTTGGACAAACACATAATCCAGCCTCGAGTACGAGGAGTGCACGGGAGAAAAGAATGTGTAGTCCCTTTCGCCTGCATGAAAGGCCCTCCAAACATCTACCAATTGTAGACTATCAAGGGAGCGACGCATGTGTCGAAGCACATTGTGTTGGATCGAGGATCGGCCAGCAGACGTATCCGTCCGCGGATAGAGGGGGCGTTAAAATCTCCAGCGACCACTAAGGTTCCGGACTTAAAGTTATCGAGACGGCGAAATATGGAGGCGAGACAACGGTGCTGGTTAGTGTTCGGGAGGTAAATAGACGCAAATGTGTATGCTGCGTCAGCTATGGTGCATTTGACAAATAGGAAGCGGCCTACCTTATCGGGGAGGACTTAGTCTACGGTCATGGGTATATCTTTAGCGAAGAGGATCGCCACCCCACGGCTTTTGTTTTGGTAGGGGTCACTAAAGTGTCCCACCGGAAAAGCTGGATCCCTGAGAATCGGGGAGGCACCCGCCTTAAAGTGCGTTTCCTGGAGGAAGGCCACCGAAGAGCGCAGCGCCCGGAGCTCTCTGAAAAGCCGTTTACGCTTCTCGAGCGTATTAAGTCCGTTAACGTTATACGTAAGAAAACGAAGGGACTTTGGGGAAAAGCCTGGCATTGTAGACATGGCTCACAAACAAACAGACAGACAAACAAACAGATGGGGGGAGGGGAGGGTGGGGGAGAGAAGGTTACATAGAGGGCAGAGAAAGGAAGAGGAGGGTGATAGGAAAGATGTGGAGACGGGAGGGAGAAGAAAGATAGAGAGTGAATGAGGAGTGACACGTCGCCAAGAAAGGCTATGTCAGCCTGGTCAGAGGCCAAATACCTTCTTGCGAAGAAGTCGACGTCTGATCCTCGTGGGCGACAGACCTGGCCGTTTAGACCAACTGTGAACAGAAAACTGGGAGAATAAAACTGAACCAGCAACGGTCAAGTATCTAGGTCTTAAGAAACAAACCAAACAGGTAGTAACGAGTAAAAATGAGGCCCCTCCAACTGTAGGAGAGAAACTGATAAAGAGCAGATACCAATACAGAAAAGAGAACATAGTCCCCACGTTAGGAGTGGAATGCGTAAAGTTCCCTTAGCCGGGCTCCACTCGTCCATATGGTTAAGGAGAAGGGAGAAAAAAAATAAAAATATTTATATATATGTTGAAAAATAGAAAATTGGAAATAGCCTGAAAATAGCCTCCCTCCCTCTAGAAGTCCCCCAGGTCTACCATTCCCATGCATAAAAAACAGTATACAACAGGTGAGTATACGCGAAAACATGTAAGCTGCGTCGGAAAAGCGAGATAGATAGTGGGGGAAAAGGACGTGATTTGATAACCACAAGGAACGTAGGGGGCAGGTAGTGGGCCAGTCTTGACAGGGCCTCTGTACCGTAGAGGACACTTCACTATATATTCGAGTCTTATAGCCCGATGAGGGCGAGTTCCAGTGGTAGCTCGGTAAAAGTGTTCCAGACAAAGGTGAGGTCGAGGGGCCGTATAGTGGCCGGGTGAAAAAAAAAAAGGGGGGGGGAGGAAAACCATGGGGGTGGGGGTGAAGCAAGTTGGTTCCTCCGCAGAGGAGCCTAGAAAAATTAGGACATCCAGCCCTCGGCATGTGCGTGCAGACCACTACCAAGTGGATTTAGGGAGTCGGGGAGGTGGGCCTGACAAGGCGGCGCGGAGAAGGGGAGGACAGGCAAACAACAAACAGGGGAGGAGGAGAGAAAAAAAAAGGGGGGAGTGAAGGGGTGTAGAAGTGTGATTTCCCCATCAGTCCGAGACCCAGTAGAGTTTGCAGAACATCCAGAGGGAGCTAGCGATACCATGACATAAGTTGTCTGCGGGTACCCTCGGGGTGAAGGATGGGCACATCCAGCAGAGAAAGGGGAGAGTCATTCCTGTGGACTGTAGAGGCTAGCCAGATAGTGGGGGTGAGAAAGCGAATGATGCAGGTTTCCAGGAGGGTCTGCAGAACCGGCAAGGGAACTTTAGTGTGGCTACTAGGTCGAATGTCAATCATCAGCGTGGTGTGGGGAGTGAGGGGGTGAAAGCTCCCGGGCTAGGGCACAGTCCGGGGATGCCCGTGCGCGTCTGCGCGACCGGTGTCTGCGGGGGCAAGGAAGTTCAGGGCCCAGACGAGCCATGTCTTCCCAGATGCGAATGGAAATTTCCGGTAACTCCATGGCCTCTAGGAAGGCCGGGACGTCCGTCGGGTAGCAGATTGCGTGCCGAACCCCGTTTCTCAGCGTGAGCAGAGTAAAGGGGAATCCCCACCTGTAGGGCAGATTATCCTGCCTGAGTGCCTGCGTGACTGGTTGTAGACATCGTCTAGCTGCCAGGGTAAACGGAGACAAGTCCTGATACAATTCAAGGCTGCACTGGTGGAAATCCCACTGCCTCGAGGACCTGGCTTTGAGCATGATGGATTCTTTGAGGGCGAACTCGGTCAGATGGCAGATGGCATCTCTGGGAGGCACCGTCGGTGGAGGCCGAGGGCGCAGGGCCCGATGAGCCCTGTCAAAGAGGATGGGAGTGTTGAGCTTCCTATTCAGTATTTGATTGAACAGCTCGGTTAGGATAGCACGGGGATCTTTCGGCCCGTCTGATTCAGGCAGGCCGCGGACTCTTATATTATGTCTCCTACCTCTGTTGTCGAGGTCGTCTACGCGGCGCTGTAGCTCTGAGAAGGCCGCTGGTAAGGTGGCCGATGTCTCGGGGGGAGGCCGTTGTGCAACCTCCTCCAGGGCACCCACTCTAGTCGACAGGGTTGTGACCTCGGTTCGGATCTCCAGAACCTCCCTGCCAAAGTTATCTCGGAGGTCAGCCACCATATCGGAGAGATCCGCTTTGGTGGGGAGCGCAGATATGAGGCGCTCCAGGTGGCATGTAACTTCCTCGTGGTCCAGCATTCGAGGGGAAGGTGAGGGCCCGTCCTCCATTTTAGATGTCGCTGCAGGGGTCAGTGTCGTCCGGGATGAAAAATGCGTCCAGAGAGCCCGCAGATCTCGTGGGGGGATGAGCAGGAGCTTTCGGGGTGTGTATTTTCCCTTTTCCTCGAACCATGTCCCGTTCGGTACTGGGGGAGCGTGGAGAAGTCGGAGGGTACTCAAGAGCTCGTCTAAAATGCGGCCATTGCAGTCGAACGTCAGGACACGCCTCACTATCATGTATCTTAACCCTTTCACTGCTGAGCCATTTCACATCTGTGTGCTGAGCTAATTTTTACTGTTTTGTGCTCATCATGTTTAAATGCGATTATTATTCCATAGTTGGCACTAAGATCAGCGTTTCAATATGTAAACATAACCTCTAGGATAGGTGATTGTAACGCACGCCGCACATATTAAATTCCAGAAGCTGCCCTCGCTAGTAAGGCTAGGGTCAGACGAACGCATTTTTTGCATTGTCCGTGAAAAAGTGCGTCCGAACGCATGGACGTATTTTTTCACAGAATACGCAATAGCGGTCATACGATGCGCAATTTCATGCGTGATTTTTGACAGAGCCAAACGTGGAAACTTTGGGTGTCTGGACGTTATGTAGGCCGGACATGTGCAGCATCTGACATCTCCTAATCAGGCACTCACGCCGCTATGCCGACGCAACGCACTCTGTCAGTACTAGGGGTTTCGCATTCTCTAAATAATGCGTTTGTTTGCCGCTTGCGTTGCGCGCCCGAACTTTCTGTACTTTATACATCCTATACTTAACATGGGGAGCGCAAACGTCCATTAGCATTTTTTTTTTCTTCAAATTTTTAATTTTATTGATAATGAGAATATCACAAGTCAATCAACACGAGCGGCCTCGCAGGGCCTGTCTCAAATTATGCAGAAAAGATAAACAATGGGAAAATTCGAAAAAGGAAGGTGCAAGGTATTCACGTCGTAAAAGATGATGGCCCAGGTGAGGAGGGTAAACAGGGGAAAGAGAGAGGGGGAAGATTAAAAAAAAAAAAAAGGGGGGGAAGTGGAGGAAGGGAAAAACATAGCGGCCCTTGCCGTGACGCTCCTGGCGCACTGCCTGAGGAGGTCATGGAGTGAAAATGTCACACAGCCTAGGGGTTCGAGGGCCAATCATGACCGGCAAAGCCATGGTGGCACGCCCCGAGACACGCAAAAAAAAAAAAGGAAGTGAGAGGGTGAGTGGGTCCACCAGTTTCAAGAGGTCGAGCACCAACTAGGAAAGAGATGCAAACGGGGGGGGGGGAATGAACAGTCACATTTAGAGTGATACAAATGTCCCATACAATGACAACAAGCGTCAGAACGGAACAGCAAAAATATCAAGAAGAGTCATCGCAGGGGGGAGGATAAAAACGCCTCTCAGGGGTTAAGGCAGGGGCAGCATGTCGGTTTGTGGCAGTGTAGAAACCTCAACTCAGTCCAGTTCGCTCGGGGATAAAGGGGAGCCGTCCGGTTGGTCCACTGCAAGTTGACCCAAAGGAACCGGGAGCAGTCCCAATGCTTGAAGGTGTCCCTCAGCTTCAGCCAACGAGGTGGCCACCAAAGCACGTCCATCAGATGAAGAGATGATAAGGGAGCCGGATGGTCCCCATCTATAACCAATGCCCTGAGCGCGAAGGAGGGCCGCAGCCGGTCTAAACTGTCGTCGGGCAGCCAGCACCAGAAAGGGGATGTCTTGGTAGATTGCGATGTAAGCTCCTACAAAGGGGACCGTAGGTACATTCCGCACCGCCCGGAACAAGGAAGAGTGTAGGGTGATTTCTCGTAGGGCTATGATAACGTCGCGTGGTGCTTTCGCTGGGGCCGTTGCAGCTTTCCGAACCCGGAGGGCCATAGAAATTGCGCCCTGTAGTTGTTCAGATGTGCCGAGAACAGACTCCAGGAATCTCGTGACATACCGTAGTAGCTCTGAATCTTGGACCGTTTCTGGTACTCCGCGCAGTTTCACATTCCGCCGCCTGTGTCTCGAGTCCAGCGCCGCCACAACCGAGTGGAGAGTTCTAACCTGGGCCAGTAATGCGCTTATCGAAGTGGAGGTTGCGGCCTGTGTATCCTCTACTGCTTGTGTGCGGGTCCGGATGTCGTCCACCTGGGCCTGAGTCTCCTTAACTACCTCTGGAATTCCGTTTGCCATGAGCTCCTGGCTTCGTCCAGCAACCTACGGATGTCCGCTTTAGTGGCGGGAAGCTCATCTTCCCCCGAGCCCGGTGGTACCACACGTGAGACAGGGGGGGCCTCCACCTCCTCCACCATCCGTTGAGCCCCCAGCTCCAGTACAGAGCGTGGCGGCAGCCTCCGCCCCAAACCCCCTCCGAGCGAAAGTCTAATGTCAGGGGTGCCGAGATCCTCTCCCGCACCGCCGGCTTTATTCTTCTTCCCCATCTGGGGAATCAGCGCCTCAGCACAGGTACCAATAAGTGCGCCAACACTCGGCTCCCAAAATGGCCGCCGGCTGGGGAGAGAGCAGTGCAGCGGATCGATCACTCAGCGCAAGTCCGGAGGGTGGGACCAGACAGGCTCCGGGATGTCTATACCTGATGGCTGACGGTCGAAAGTCAGTTAGAGGTAAGTAGCCCGATCCAAATGCACCATAAAAGCCGCTGTATAAGTAAACGGGATCGGAGCTCCGCTCAGACACGTCCGTCTTGATCCGCCGCCGGCCACGCCCCCTCGTCCATTAGCATTTCAATAAGTAAGGTATTACAAAGTGCTAGCGCTAATTACTGCAGGGACGCGCAAGACAAAACGTTAGCACCTTCTAAAAGCTGGTTCTAACGGATTCTGCATTTGCAAAATCATTTAACACCCCCCCCCATAAACCTCATACTCACCTCTGATCCCGCAGCGCAAACGGTGGCCCGATCCGCCGCTTCTTGTTGCCGGGAGCAGAGTGAGACTGGCAAGAACTAGTTCACAGTCTCCCTCCGTGGCGTTGCGCAAACTCGCGAGAAACCCAACCCTCAATAAAGTCCTATAGACTCCAGAAGGTGACACTCGCGGCGGCACAGAAGCGCTAACGTGAGTATCCCGGCGGTTAGTGCTGCATTCTGGGGTAAGTATACTCTGCTAACATGGGGACGCCACGGGGAAACCTACAGGCGCAGATTTTCCCCTTTTGCATCCACATGTTAGCGCAAACTAGGGAATAGGGTCCATAGTATTTACAGGGAGAGAAGTCACAGAAAATGAGCTGGGATTTAACCCTGTCACTACTGGAGGAGAATCAGTGCTCAGCTGGGAGGTATTTTACAGAATAAAGGGTTAATGAGTGGCCTGATCGTGCTGTGTCTCCCTCCCTGTCCCTCAGTGCTGGATCCAGACAACTCACAACTCAGTGTCTGCCATTCCCCTCCCCCAGCAACAGCTCCTGCACCATATGAGCCCATGCAGTCACATGAGCTGTGATGTCATCAGAGTGCGTCCATTCCTCCCCCTGTAATGTGTTGCATGGAAATTGTGTGTGACTGGGAGAAGCTGAGGCTGTGCAGGGAATGTCCGGCCCTGTCCTCTTACTACAGGCTCCATGAAGCTGCTCACACCCCCATGTGACTGGAGAGGACACACACAGGAGTAGTAGAGACAGAGCTGGTGTCCTGGGAGAGGAGGCTCAGGTATGTGTGGGCGCCATGTCCCACATGCTATTTATTGCATGGAAAGCTGTCTCTTGTCATTGTGGGACAGTCATGGCGCAGCCCTCACAGCCGCGTAGCTCCATTACAGCGCCGTGCGAGTCGCCGCGCAGGGAGGAGCTCTGGTGTGACTTTAAACATGGGGACATTTCACCTGGCTGAGGATCATGGGAGTTACAGTGCGTGGCTCCTCACATGTCCCCACTAACCCTATCCAATCCCCATACTCCCCCAGCACTATAAAGCAGTGCTGTAATGACTCTGTATGAACGCCGCGTCCTCCCGACATCTATAAAGCGGCGCTGTAATAACTCTGTATGAACATCGCGTCCTCCCGGCCTCTATAAAGCAGCGCTGTAATGACTCTGTATGAACATCGCGTCCTCCCGGCCTCTATAAAGCAGCGCTGTAATGACTCTATATGAGTGCCGCGTCCTCCTGGCCTCTATATAGCGGCGCTGTAATGACTCTGTATGAACGCCGCGTCCTCCCAGCCTCTATAAAGCAGCGCTGTAATGACTCTGTATGAACGCCGCGTCCTCCCGGCCTCTATAAAGCAGCGCTGTAATGACTCTATATGAGCACCGCGTCCTCCCGGCCTCTATAAAGCAGCGCTGTAATGACTCTATATGAGCGCCGCGTCCTCCTGGCCTCTATATAGCGGCGCTGTAATGACTCTGTATGAACGCCGCGTCCTCCCGGCCTCTATAAAGCAGCGCTGTAATGACTCTGTATGGACGCCGCGTCCTCCCGGCCTCTATAAAGCAGCGCTGTAATGACTGCGTATAAACGCTGCGTCCTCCCGGCCTCTCACGCCGCACACACATTATTAATGAAGTAAAGTGATACGGGTCGTGTAAATCATAATATTATTCAAAGCCTCCTCAGTTTCAAACATATGAAGTTGTTCTTGTGTGACAGAGGGATTTATTCTTCACATAGGAGTCTCTCTCTTCCCGCTTAGACTCCTTAAGGTATCGTCCGTAGCAGCACGGTCAGACCATATCCACTGATGGATGCAGCTTCCTGGAGCCCTTGGAATAAGAGGTTGACCAATAAAAATCACATAGAATGAATGAAAGAGTAGCCTTTGCCTGCGGGATGATAAAGTGTATTATGGAGGTTGTGACAGTAAAGGTGGTCTTGTAGACCTTTTGTGGTCAACAGAGATTGAGAACATGTTGCTTAACCAGTCCTGTCCATAGCAGAGTCCATCACTTTAAGTCAGCACTAAAATAATCAATGGCTGTGACCATGAAGTAAGAAGACAATATTTAAATAGTTTTGCTGCTTCTTCTTTGAAGCGAAAACATTAATAAGGAGTTTATTGTCTCTCATAGAACTTTCCAAAATAAGAGAGATCTCCAATCTGGGTCATTTTATAAACGTTCAACCTCATTACTGACCCTGAAACCAAAGTAGACACACCAATCGAGGAGGAAGTATACATGGAGTGTAAATGTGCTGTATTGCAATGAACAGTATTTGGGAATTAAACTTTTTACTGAAGTGGATTTCCTTTAAGAATAAGATGTCTGACCCCATTCTACATTTAATGGGCGAACTTAACCCCCTAGTATTATGGGAAACAATGTTCAATTGGTGATCCATTACCAGTGGGTAAGATTAAATAAGTGTGAGTGCGGGGCCTAAAGGTCTTCTTCACTATATACAGGGTTATTCAGAGAGGGGTGAAAACCAGGAGAATGGCTGGAGAAGTGAAAATTTAGGTCAAAATAGTCGATTTGGAAAGTGAGATAAATGGGAGAATTTTTATGGTTTGGCTATTTTGATCTAGAATTTTCACTTCTCCAGTCATTCTCCTGGTTTTCACCTCTCTCTGAATAACTGTCAGTCTAGGGAAAATGTTGAGGTAAGAGTGAGTACCTCTGGGTTTAAGATCATTCCATTATTGCTCCATTCAAAGAGTTTACAGTTTACAAGGTAATCCAGACGTGGACCCCTTACTCGAAGTGCCTTGAGAGGTGTCCGCTATACCCTCCTGACATGGCCTATTAAGGCTGAAACGATCGTCTGGGGTTGCTGAACGTTACGTGCAGGGATGACATCCATGGCATTCAGTACTGGCCACCCTTTCTGGGTGATAGTAGTCAGATTTGCATATGGAGCAGTTCTTCCTGTAATAGAAACATAGAAAAATGTCGGCGGATAAAAACCTTTCGGCCCATCTAGTCTGCCCAATTACATGGATACTTAACCTGGATTTATCTTTTGTTTAGGATAGCCGTATGCCTATCCCATGCCTGCTTAAATTCAATTACTGTTTTGGCCTCTACCACTTCAATGGCACAATCGAGCTAAAACCTTTGAGACCTGAGCGGGCCCCATCGTAGAGCAGGCCACTAGTACCCTTGTTCGTCCTCACGACCCTCACAAACCTCTATCCTTTTTTTTTCTTTTCATCCTAAAAGTGGGGCATCATTTCATCTGGCAGTAAGATAAATAGCACATCTCATGAGCAACGAAAACATCAACAAAACCATCTGGAGATCTAACAATGAAGTAAACACTGCTAAACATTATTTTCATAATTCAAACATTCACAAAGAATCAAAATGGCTTAAAAGAAAAAAAAAAAGAAAATTATGTGAAAACAAGAACGAGCACCTTAGGAGAGAATAACTCTTCTTTCCTCATATGTATGAGATGTGACATGTGGATTCACGTACATCTTTCAAAAATGGGTAGTGTCTTCAGCTCTGGGTAGCTCTTTCAACAGTGAGATGAGGACTTTGAGGGTCCAGAAGGATCATAGACGGTACATCATCTTGAGGGGACGGATCATTTTCACCATGAACCATTCAGCTCTGTGTAAAGCTGATGCAGATTCCGTAGAAGGTTCCAGAGCAGAAGGATCAAGTGTTAGGCTGAGTCGGAGGAGTAACGTAAGTCCCATTCAGTTCATCAGCTCCATTAAATATGTTATTACTGCTTTACAGTAACATGGATTAATTTTTCTTGTAATCTTTGTAGAAGGTCCTAATTGAGCTTGTATAAGTTTATACACATGTAGCGCTCACTCCCGGAGGAGCCGCTGAAATTGAACCACGGGTCAGTCTCCCCGCACTAGGGAATAAATATACTCCAACACCGCTGTAAGTTTTACAAGTTAAAAGGTTTACTAAAAAGGTTTGCAGCTTTTGAGACACGGTATATGCAGGAAGATTTACAGTACTTTCGTAACACGATAAACGCGTAGCGGTAAAAGAAACGAAAACACGAGGGCTTCGTATTTTCGGAAAAAAACCCCGACCGAGCAGAAATTTAAAAGATACGAAATTCGAGGAAAAACCGCGTAGCGGGACACAATAAAATACACAGTTCTCGTATCACGGTAAACACGCAGCGGGAACAAAAAGAGGAAAAAATGTTCGGAATGTAACTTTAACTTTGCCCCCTTGTCCCGATTCGGAAAAAGGAAAATGAGTCCTGCACAGGTTAAGTCCCAGAACATGAAGTGGTGTGTATTCGTGTGTATATGGTACCCGGGTACTTCTCAACTGGCCAGTGAGTTTACTTTAAAGATGTCTTCGACTAGTCAGTTGGGGCCCTGTGGGTTTTAGAAGGAAAACAGCAGCGTACGCTCTTATTTACATACGGCCTTGGGGACCTCTCACCCATCCAGCGCAAGCTTGAGGTTCCGCTGACCCAGGACGTCTCTCCGCTCGATGTTGACTGGGGACGCCGACCACCGGATCTGTTGTCTGGCCTTCTGTCTGTCAGCCTCGACTCATCCAGCTTACCGCCTGCTCCCCGCTTCAATCGACCGCGGTACTCCTTACTCGAGGGGTCTTCTCTCCTTCAACTGCACTCGGATAGTATAGAGGGTGATGTCTGTATCCCGCAAGGCTGGGTGACCCAATCCTAAGGCCCGATCCACTCTGTCTGCGCTCCGGCCTATCTTTTGGTCTCTCCTTCTCTGTATGTGCATCCGCTCTCCTCTACTCCCTGGCGCGCTCTGCCTGTTCTCCACGAGGTGCAGGATGTACAGCGTCTCCAAAAACCCACCCACTTCCTGTTTCTTCGTAAAGCATGCCGGGACATGTAGTTCGAGTGTCCAGGGTCTTTAATCGTGATTGTCTCCATCTTGTGGCCAAAAACGGGTACTGCCACAGTAAACTTTAACACATCGCTACACACATTTTATAATTAAGCTTCCAGACCTTCAATGCTCACCATCATTTCTTACAAGTCTCGGTCGGAGCACTCATCCTTAAGTTTGGTATGAATAGTTCTAACTTGTTCTTTCCAGCTTTCATAAAGCTTGATGAATTTACTCTACTTTTGAGAAATTTCTTGCTGTTAAAGCTCCTGCATTTTTGTGGTTAATTTCCCTCTCATGTGGATTTCCTGGCATGCCAGCCCTGAGGAGGAGGCAGCTGGATGCCTGGTATAACCATGAAAAGTACTTATGCGCGGTTATAATCACCAGCAGACTTGCAGGTCAGTCATTATAAACTTTATACTTGTAGGCATGAGGAAGGGGGAGCAGTGGGTCATAGTTCAGATCATAGGTGTGCTGGTAGTCACTTTGAACTGGTAATACTTCGACTTGGCATTACTTTTGGGAGGTGTGGGTCTCTGGGTTCTGTGGAGTTTCGACATGTCATATTATTCCCCAAGCCTCTCCTACATCCAAGTCAGCCCGTGCCTTTAAGGATACAAAATGTTTGTGTTTTATGTTTTGATATCCGTATTGCTAATACCGTTATTGTCTGTTTTTTCTGTTACAGTAGGGTTCAATCCTCCTAAGCCTCACTCCATGAATCCCAGGTAGCTTGGCCACAAAAGAGATGGCTTGTCCGCTTGTATTCAGGGGGTTAACTGTATCAACAGAAAGTAGGCGGAAATGACTATTATCTGGTGAACTTCTCGTAGGGGTGCCTCTACAGTCCTCAAACCTCTGACTTCAATGTGACCCCTTAGCAGGTCGACATCAGGGACGTCTGCTGGTAGTTCCACGCTTTATGCATCACATGGACTTGTCTACTCTGCATTTTGAAATGGTGCATTCCCTTTCAAGGAGTGAGCTGGAGTGGGGTTGAGCCATGTACATGTTGGTCGTGTGCATACGTAGGGATGCTCAAATGGTAGCTCATAGTCCTGGGAACCTGGATAGGGTAACAATCTTAGAAATCCACAGCCTAGACGTCCAGCTTCGCTGGGCACGGTTTGTATGAGCTCCACAAGCGCCACCTGATAATCGGCCTCGGAGACCTGCTCAGAGGGATGTTGGGGGGTGTTGAGGCAAACAGAGGAGGCTCTCCCTCGTGTTTCACCTTGTGTAGACCCGTTGGGACCTCTGGAGCATGGCGGAATTGCAGGCCAGGAGTGAGGCCTACTACGTGGCTGTACCTCCATTATTTTTATTTTTTAAGATTTTTATTTTGCAGAGAAATAAGGTCACAAACCAACCATTAAATCTGGCCTCACAGGGCCAGACATCTCAACTGCGTGCAGAAAACTCAGTTGCGATGGGGGGACGACGACAAAAAACAAAAACCAGGAATCTCAGCATATAAGGGAATAGGAAAGGGAGAAAAGAAAATTAATAAGGGAGGGAACATGGATATCAAAACACAGCCGAATGAGATGGGGTGGGGGTATCAAAAAATGCCCTCAGGGCCAGCCGCTGGAAAAACAAATAGTGGAAAGTCCTCAAAGTAGAGCACATCAAATTGGAACTAGAGGGATTAAAGTAAGAGTCACCACTGGGGGGGGGGGGTCTCAGTCTCATCGCAAAGTAAGTGAGAAGGGGGGCAAAAGGGGACACAGGCCATCAAGCCGGAGCAACAAAAACAGGTGCAAGACATCAGGATTGGGAAACCCACTTCAGCCCGTGTCCTGACAGGATCAAGAGCCCTGTTAGTCTCAAATTTTTCACAAAGGGCGTATCGGGTGGTCCGTCGCCAGGCTATTCCACCATCTTCCTCGTCACCGGGCTTAGACACATGCCACTCCGTGCCGACCGGCCAATAAAGCCGGCCGACGTGGCCTTCACAGGCTTCCGGTATGGCTTCGTCACTGCAGGACCAGCAAGAGCGGTTCTTCCCTGAGGCACACAGGTCACCGGCATTCTCCCTTTTCTCCGGTGGAAGAGCAGTCTCGGCGTCCGAGGGTCCAGAGTCAACGTCCCGGCCAGGACGTCAGCTTCAGTATGGTTCCCCGCGGCAATACGTGACCTGGTCCCAACGGAGTGCTGGGTCGGGGCATCCTCAACAATCCTCGGGGTCCTCCCCCTCTGGCAGTCCCGCAGCGTGAACATTACTTGCCGCCAGATACCTCTCGTGAGCGGGCCGTCTGCATCCTCCCCCTCAAACAACTGCAGACAGGCCTCCAGGCCTGAAATAAAGGCATCCATACCTCCAGTATGGGGAGGTGATCCACTCTGCCGGCCATCCACAGATCCGGCCGCCGCCCCCGCCAGACTCCCATCCTGGGCGGTCAGGAGACGTGGGCCCACAGTCTCTGCAATCCCCAGCGCGATGTCACATCGGGCCGAGGCGTCAGACGAGGAGACAGCCAGAGCCATGAGGAAGGCCGCAAGATGGCTGCCGGCACCGCTCTCCAGACTCAGATTGACTGCTGTTAGGCACGGCTCAGGTCCGGAGGGGGGACAAATCGGGCTCCGGACGACTCAGTGCCGATGGCCAGCTACTTAGGGGCCCCAAATCCAAGTGAAGCACAGTGGGAAAAGTCTGTTAGAGGTCCCTTAGAGCGGTAAATGTGTGGAGCTCCACCAGGACACGTCTGCTCTTGTTGGTAGCCGGCCACGCCCCCCCCGTACCTCCATTTTTGAACTCCTTTGGTGGATGGTAAGCCATCACTACTTAGTGGCTATAGGTGGAGAATTTCCACCTTACTTCACCCCTCAATCCTCAGAATCGGCTGGCACTGGAGTGGGCAGGGCGGTATGGTGATACCCATCGATCATCTTGAGGCATTCTGTGGGCACAGAGCCTGAAGCCTGGATGCGGCCTTTTCTCTTTTCAGGAGTAGGCTAGGCTGAAATTATATTTTATCTTTGCCACTTTGCCTCCCCCCCCCCCTCATGGAGTCTTCAGTGCTCAAATTGACATTTATACTGTGCCACAAACCCCTCCAGCCTGAACATTCCGTAAGACCTGGGAAGTTGCCGTGACTTGCCCCTCCTCCCAAGTTGCAGTGTACACCATTTTTAATGACTCAATCTTAATGTTTTTTGGATCCTTGTGACGGATCCGCTCTGTACCATATGTCTCAGTGATTTTTTTCCTCCTTGTTTTCAGTACAACACCCCCCCCACCCATTTTTTTTAAAAAATATATTTTTTAAAAAAATTCTTATCCATGGATAAATTTGTGGCTGTCACATCCTCCGCTCCCCTGGCTGCTTGGTGGCCGGCGGTAGCATCCTCACTGCTCGCACGCAGACTGGCTGTCGAGTGATATAGCTGGCGATTCCAGCCACAGACCATGATGTGGGCGGGTGAGGCGTGATGATGATGCGGATTCAAAATCAGGCAGGTGATATGACTCATTGCTCTGTTGTGGTTCATTTCTCCTCAGTGCGGTTCTCTATATACTTCTGGGCAAGCTCTACTGTGTATGACCCAGGCTCTGTCTGATTACCCGTTCTAGCAATTAACTCATTGTACTATCTGACTACCCGATTTGACATTAACCTCTGGCATTGGCTGATGACCCGATTTGGCATTAATCCATTACTCCGTCTGATGCCTCACTCTGGTGTTTATACTCTGGTTAATGTTAAACATTCGTGTTTAAAATTCTGACTAGCTAAAGACTGTCAGTGTTTTAAGAATGTCTGCGTGCAGGGATTAGACATATATATCTGTGACCGTGGCCAAACAATCCTCCAAGAGGCAAACCCCTAAACCTCTAATTTCAGTGGAGAAAACTCTCTCCATTCCATATGTCACTACTACCTTCCCCCTTTTAACGTGCGTTTAGGCACACTTAATCACGGCCGTAGTAGCAGCAAATGACGGCCAATATACGAAGTACGGCCGCACGGAAGTTCGGCCGCGCAACGGAAGCGGCAAACAAACGCATTTTTTTCGAGAACGTAGAACCGCTAGTACTGACATACAGAGTGCGCTGCGTCGGCATAGCAGTGTGTGTGCGTGATTAGGAGACATCAGACGCTGCTAATGTCCAGCCTACATAACGTCCAGATGCAAAAGTGTTTTATTGACGATCCGTAAAAAAACACACACGAAAATGCGCATCGTTTGACCGCTTTCGCGTCCACCGTAAAAAAACACGTCAATGCGTTCGGACACACTTTTTGACGGTCGATGCGAAAAATGCGTTCGTTTGACCCTAGCCTTAGGACTTGGAGAAGGAAACCCAACATCAATGCCTCATGTTCGCCACCTATGGAAAACACGCCAGCGGTAATAATGGCCAAGGAAATAGCGTTGAATCTTATCCCTACAGTTGCAAGAAAAAGTATGTGAACCCTTTTGGGATTACGTGGAGTTTTGCATGAATTGGTCATGAAATGTGCTCTGATGTTCATCTAAGTCACAACAATTTGAAAAACACAGTCTGCTTAAAATAATACAACACAAACATTATCAGGGTTATTCAAAGAGCTCCGAATGGCTGGAGAAAGGTAACCGAACACTGATTTTCAGCGTTCGGTTACCTGTCTTGGCCATTCAGCTATCCAGAGAGCAGGCAATACGCCAAATCATGGCGAATTTCCTGCACATTCGGTGCCTGTTCGAGGGCAGTGAAATCCCCATAAAAAAGCACTGCTTCGGCTATTCAGATAACACAAACCAGCAGTGAAAGGTTCCCGAATTGCCCTGCCATTCAGTGGTTTTATGCGGCAGATTTTTTCAGGAGAATCCCATAGGCTTCAATGCTAAAAATATTCCCGTTTTAATTCAATATCTAATAAACCATTCATTATAAAATTCTGCAGTAAAGAGTCTCTTTTATTTATAGATTCTTTTTTAGGAAATTTTAAGCATTTTTCTTCTTTTTTTTTTTAAGTTTACTTATTTTTTCTGTAACAGCCCTTTTTATTATCATTCATTGGATCTCATATGTAAATTTCAGACATTTTCGCTCAGTAGTTTCTTAGCAAACAGCGTTTCACTTTTCAAACATTCATGCAAACTGTTTTGCTAATTTATTCACTTCATTCGTCTGCGGTGTTGGCTTTTTCCGGAGGCTTCGCTGTGTGTGATCGGCTCCTGCTCAGGTTTTACGGCGTCTTCGGCGGGTTAATCCTGATGTTTTAGCGGGTTCCAGTGTGCATTCGCTGGGTTTTTGCGGTGACTTTTCGTCGGGTTTGTGGCGGTTTTTCCCTGCGCTTCGACGGCCCTATGGTGCTTGCTGAATACACCGCAGGGTCGCTGAAATGGGATTGGCGAATCGGCCCGAATTGATGAGAACGAAAAGTCACCGAACATGCGGTGACTTTTCGATTCTCTTTGAATAACCCTGTATATGTTTTCATGTTTTTACTGAACAGAACATGTAAACATTCACAGTGCAGGGTGGAAAAAGTATGTGAACCTTTGGACTTAATAACTGGTTGACCTCCTTTGGCAGCAATAACCTCAACCAAACGTTTCCTGTAGTTGCAGATCAGACCTGCACAACAATCTGGAGTCATTTTGGACCACTCCTCTTCACAAAACTGTTTCAGTGTAGCAATATTCTTGGGATGTCTGGTGTGAATCGCTCTCTTAAGGTCATGCCACAGCATTTCAATCGGGTTGAGGTCAGGACTCTGACTGGGCCACTCCAGAAGGCATATTTTGTTTTGTTGAAGCCATTCTTTTGTTGAATTACTTGTATGCTTTGGGTCATTGTCCTGTTGCATCACCTATCCTCTGCGGAGCTTCAGTTGGCAGACAGATGGTCTTACGTTTTCCTGCAAAATGTCTTGATAAACTCTGGAATTAATTTTTCCATCAATGACAACAATCCGTCCAGGCCCTGAGGCAGCAAAGCAGCCCCAAACCATGATGCTCCCTCCGCCATGTTTTACAGTTAGGACGAGGTTTTGATGTTGGTGTGCTGTGCCTTTTTTTTCATACACACATAGTGTTGTGTGTTTTTTCCAAACAACTCAATTTTGGTTTCATCCGTCCACAGAATATTTTGCCAGTAGTGCTGTGGAACATCCAGGTGCTCTTTTGCAAACGTCAATCGTGCTGCAATATTCTTTTTGGACAGCAATGGCTTCCTTCGTGGTGTCCTCCCATGTACTCCATTCCTATTTAATGTTTTCCTTATTGTAGATGTGTCAACAAAAATGTTAGCATGTGCCAGAGATTTCTGTAAGTCTTTAGCTGACACTCTAGGATTCTTCTTTACCTCATTAAGCATTCTGCGCTGTACTCTTGCAGTCATCTTTACAGGACGACCATGCCTAGGGAGAGTAGCAACAGTGCTGAACTTTCTCCATTTGTAGACAGTCTGTCTTACCGTGGACACATGAACATCAAGGCTTTTGGAGATACTTTTGTAACCCTCTCCAGCTTCATGCAAGTCAATAATTCTTGATCGTAGGTCTTCTGAGAGCTCTTTTCTGCGAGTGTAACCGGCCTACACCCTCACTGCCCGTTCGTATGTACTCTGCATTGTGTTTTGTGGTGTTGTTGAGCATCAAAGATGAGACCGGCAACTGGATCGCTGGGAACATGCGATTTTAATCTCACGCAGCTGCCTCGTGATCTGAAGGGCTGAATAAAACATATATGAAACACAGCAATGAGAATATCCTCTGTGACATCCACCTCACGCAGCTGCCTCGTGATCTGAACGAAAAAGCCCTGGCTCACAGGAGATGAGGTCATGCCTCATTAGCATAATAGCATTAACTCCTCAACGGCTGCACAAAATTAAAACAAAAACAAACCAAAAGCTTTCTTTGGGTGAGATATTCACAATAATACAGGAGTTTCTCTAAAATGGGGGATATTAGGGGAATTAACACATACTGTGCTCTTAAAGAGACGCACACATATTTACATCGGTTACACGAGGCATGGTTCACATCAGGCAGTGCTTCTTGAAACCAGTAAACCCAAAACTGGTGTGTGTTTTTAAAGGGCAGGACAGCTTTCAGCAACACATCTAATAATATCACACTGATTGGACTCAAGGTTGGCTCACTCCTGGCTCCAATTAGCTCTTGGAGAAGTCATTAGGCTAGGGGTTCACATACTTTTTCCACCCTACACTGTGAATGTTTACATGCTATGTTCAATAAACACATGAAAACATATGTTTGTGTTTTATTATTGTATGTATTGTCTGTATTATTTTAAGCAGACTGTGTTTTTCAAATTGTTGTGACTTAGATGAAGATCAGAGCACATTTTATGACCAATTCATGCAAAACTCCACGTAATTCCAAAGGGTTCACATACCTTTTCTTGCCACTGTATTTTTGAGTCTCCGATCCAAGCCCTGAAATCTTCTATCAATAACACTCTACAACTGCTACATTCACACTCTGCCTTGTTTCAGAGTCAGATTTCAGCAATCTTCCACTGAGGACACCCTCAACTCTCTCCAGACAACGATCCAACTGCAACAATCCACAATTGAAATTCTCAAAGATAAACTGGAAGATTTGGGAAAATTGAAGTCGTAGCAATAATCTCTGCTTTATTGGAATTCCAGAGCTAGTTTGTGCTCTTGACCAACTGCCTTGTCCCTTTTTAGTAGATACTTCACTTCCAATATTGATTGAACCACCACAATGCTTAGGAGTCACTAAACCGACGGACAATGCCCGACCACGTTCGGTTATTGCAAAGTTCCTTAATTTTCAAGAGGCCGTGAGAATCTTCGTGGCATATAAGCGGATAGCTACGCTTCTTTATCAACATCATAAAATTCTAATTTTCACTGATTAGTTGGCTCATGTCACACTGAAACGTAAAGCCTTTGTTCCTGTTTGTTTGAAGCTGTATTGCAAGGGATAAAATTTGCCCTGCTTTATCCCGCTACTCTGCTTCTCCAGATCGGTGGTATATCCCACTCTACTAATTCAGCGAGGTGGACTTTTTCTGCACCATGTCTTGACAGGCTGAGAGAATGGTCCGCAACCTCTTCCAACCCCAGGGGCCTCCTCCTCGTCAGCTCACGTTTTTCTGCCTGGACTCGAGCTGGGAAACCACCCTCAGTGATTGGATAACTCTTCATGTACTGCCGATGGGAGAGCTCCGTATGCGACTCCTTTTTGACAGTTATCCTGGAATATTAATGGGGCCAACACGCCGATCAAACTGAAAAAATTACTGACATTTTGGACTCCTAAACAACCGCATATCACTCTGCTTCAGGAAACGCACTGATCTAAAACCTCCACTTCAACGTTCCAGGCAAAATGGTTCCAATTTGTGGCTAACTATAGTTCAAAGAAGCGAGGGGTGGCTATCCTCTTGCACTCAACCATATCATGCACGATGGACAACTGTGTTCCTGATCCAGAGGGACGCTACATATTTCTATACTTAACCATTAAATAATGTGAAATATTGTATTGTTAATGTATATGCCCCCAACTGTCCTAACTATTCTTTTTACCACAGGTTTATCAATCTTCTCTTAGACGTTACCACTCCTAACCTGATTGTGGGCGGACACTTTAACGCGGTTACGAACGCCTCTTAGGACAGGTCCAGGTCAGTCTCCCCTACCCCTCACTCTCCTGCACATGATCTCCAACACCTCATCTCAACGTTAAACCTCCATGACCTTTGAGGTATCTTACATCCCTCAGAGAGGGACTACACCTTCCAATCCCCAGTTCATTTCACATCTGATCATGCACCGGTGTGGTTGCGTATAAAATTTCCCAACGTGGCCCCATGGACTAGTCAATGATATTTCACTTTGTATTTGGCCTCAACGCCTTTGTTTCGCCTCCGCCTATGGTCCAGCTAGGCAAACTTCTCTGATGATAATATTGTTCACACCGACCAACCTAAATTATTTTGGGAAACCTCGAAGCCTGTCCTTCGTGGCCACATTATTGCTTGTGTAGCCTCACGTTACAAACAATGGCAGCAATCTTTGACTTTACTTGAATCCGCGAAAAATCCGTGAAAATCCATGAAAAATTGTGTTCACGCTTCACTGCTCCACCCTGAAACACCTGCTCATGCATCCAGCAGTTAATCCATTAAACACCAAACCACGTCACACCACTCACTCGAAATAAAGGGCTACGCCCCATTCATCCCAGTGCTTCATCATTGTTCTTCATCCCTCACAGAGAGAAGTGCTGTGCTCTGTCGCTTCTGTATATCCCCAGCCTTGTCTTGGATCCTATCCCAGTATCTGCTACTGCATTTCTTCTAACTTCAAACCACTCACCATATCCTTGGATTCCTGCTCCAGCAATCGCACTCACCATCAACCATATTTGCAATCTGTTTATTTACCCACCTCCACCCATATCTATGCTCATACCATGGCTTTTACTCTGGTGCCACCCCGATACAGAGCGTGACAATTTTTTTTATCCTCTTTTTTGTGTTTTCAATAGTGTTCAAGCCTCAGAGGAAACACAAAAAGCAAGACATAGTGCGACCCATCTGTGTGATATAACCTCACGTTTGGTGGTGTCACAAATCGAACACCAGATGTAACAGCAGCTGGAAAGAATTAGAAGGGGTACCGGATCCCCTCTCAGCGATCAGTCTCCTGCTCAGTTCCCGAGACCAAAGTTAAAGGTAAAATAAATGAATTTTATTGTAAATAATAAAATACAGCCGATCGAGCCTTTTTTTTTTTTTAATTCTTTATTTTAGAATTTATTTTGCAAATTCATCAATAAGTCAGCAGTAGGGGATGGCCACGCAGGGCCACAAGTCATCAGAATAGTGACACATCAAGAAAAAACAAAGGGCGAATAGCTAATATTTTCTCATGTCGTTTATGTTGACTATAAGAAGTCAACATAAGAGGCGTCTCATAAAAATCGAGGCGGGGGGGAACAAAAACATCCCCAAGTAGAGGGGTCTCATCTAAAACTCGGCTAATGGCATCAAAAAGAGACTAACAAAATACTCAGCGGAAGGGGGAATGAGAGAAAAAATAAAAAGGTCTCTGGTAAGCAAAAGCGTCCCCAGCCGGGGATCAGCGACAAACAGCAAAAAGCAAAAAAGGTGGTAAAGAAAAGAAAACAAAACCATAGGTGTCTCTTTAGCCCGCACCTCGGAAAAGGATTTCTCGTGAAGCAGGGCGCAGCAGGCCAGGCCAGGTCCGGCAGCCCACAGAGGACCAACAACGAAGTGCAAGGCCCGCAACTCCAACAGCAGCATGAACGCGTATCGGTCACCATCACCAAGATCTCGGAGAAGAACCAGCGGCAACCCCAAAACGAAAGGTGGAGAGTCAGTTCCAGGCTGTTTCTTCCACCCGGTCGACAAGGGGGGGGGGGTGCACCTCCACTTCTGAGCACCGACCTTTGTCTGCAGGCTCCTCCAGTGCTCCAGCCGACTCCACGCAGCTCGACAAAACAGTCAACAGGCACAGTAGCCCTGCACGGTAGCGTCACCTCCGCCGCTGTGATAGACCGCAACAGTCGGAGCTCAGGGTTCCCGCTCACACTCCGCTCTGCCTTGGGTTCCCTCAAGGCCGCGCACGTCTGGTCCCCATTGGAGACCGCCAAAATCACCTGCGTTCGGGGAAGCCGCTCCGCAGGACCTCCATAAATCGTCGCCAGTCGCCTCATGTCAGCGGGCGGTCATCTTCTCCCATCTCTTGCAGCAGGTCTTCCAGGCCTGTAAGTACGGCCTCCAGTCCAATCACCGGAGGAAGCGGTGAAACATCTGTCCCCCACTCCGCGCACGCTCCAGCCGTCCCCAGCACTCGGGTGGCCGGGAGATGTTGGCCTTCCATCATCCCAGCTCTCGGCAATAAAAATCGGCGGGGAGGCACAGCAAGGAGGTGGTAGGAGCTGGAAGGGTAGGCCTCAAGATGGCCGCCAGCAGCGCTGACCCGCCAAAAGCACCGCTGGCAATCTCCAGTCTCTGGTCCATCGGGTGGGCAGAACGGGCCCCGGACAGCTCCTTTCCGGTGGCCGGCCAATGCTGGGCCTCAGAGTCAGAAATTCAGCGACAAAAAGAGAAGAAAGAGCCCCAGTTAGAGATGAACGGGTCGGAGCTCCATAGACATGCGTCCTTCCCCGTTTGCAGCCAGCCACCCCCCCCCCGATCGAGCATCTTGAGACTTACGCCGCGTTATGGGGCAGGCTGCTGGATTAGTGCCTGTCCCGTAATATCACGCTAAAACGGGGATGCTAAGGAGAAATCTGCAGGCACAGGTTTACCTGCTTAGTGTCCCGGTTTTATTGTGAACTTTGTGATATGGTTCTTACCTTCTGTCCAGTGATACTGGGCTCCCCTTCCTCTCCATTTTTTTCTGAATGCGGGCGTCCCTGGGGTTCTTACAGAAGTTGCTTACATACGATAGACAAATTTCGTATCTATCAATAGTGCAGAGCTGTACACGCACAAACAACTTGCAGCTGGTATCTCCATGAAACCCTCCACTTCATATAGTGGTACCAGTCAAGTGGAGCTGGAAGGGCCGGAGAGGAGGGGGTACTTCACCCAGCGTGACCACTGTAATACGCTGAAGTGAACAGGGTACAAATAGCCCCTTAGTTGGAAGGAGTGTGTCGATGCTGCTCTTGGCTTCATTTCTGCTTCACACAACACCGGGCGACCTCTAACGTGCATAATATTTATCTCCAGTTTCAGGAATACTGTGCTTCCCCCTAATCGTTCCTTTCCACAAGAACTGGGTTTCCGGATAAACTGCGATAATGAATAAAGACAAAGCCAGGGATCCGATGAGCCAGAGGATCCTGGACCTAACGATGGAGATCATCTTTCTGGTGACTGGAGAGGTAAGCGATTCTATGAAATTCACATATTACTGATGATCTTTAATAACCCCGGAGATGTCTTCGTTGCACCTTGCTGGAAGTCACCATGGCTCTGCTTGGTTTGTGGTCACTTCGACAGACTTCTCTTCCCTTCAAGGATGTGGTAGAGGGCGAGGAATGCAACTTTAAATGTAGCCCCCCCATCCCACCCCCCCCCCCTCATTTCACCACCTCCTACACCTGGTTCTCGTCTATGGAGACTGTTCATTGACTGACATACCCTGATCTGTCACAACATTAATAAATACAACCGTAATGGCTGCAATCCCCTAACATGTGTTTTTTAATGGGGCTTCTGAGTGGCCGGTTTGCATAATGTATAGAAAATTCAGAGCACACCATTACAATACAGGCAAAAGATAATAAAAACTCCTAACAAATGATGAAGATTTAGTTACAAGATGTGATCACATATTGCATAAGCCTGTCAGAGCGCCCATGTAACTCATCATCATCAGGTCCTACTCTATGCCAACCTAATGTCTGCTCTTTTGCAATATACTCACTTACTTTGAACATGCATGCCTAGCTCTTCTGTGTGACCAGAGAGGCTAGCCTTCACTCCCCACGAGCATCAATTTTAAGACACCCCACACATCTTGCTGTTTTGGAGATGCTCTGCCCTGGTCGTCTAGCCATCAATATTTGTTCCTGTCAAAGTCACTCAGATCTTTTCATTTCCCCATTTTTTTCTGCTTCCAGCACATGGAATTCAAGAACTGGCTGTTATCTTGCTGCTTAATATACTCCACCACTTGACAGGCGCCATTGTTATAATGCTGTGTCTGATCAGGGTATTATGTTACATTGCTCTTGTGATATTCAGCTGAACCTGTGAAACCCTTCCCTTATTTTACTCTGCTGTTCCCTGTGTAAAGCAAAACCTTATAAAGAATATATAATATACAACCCTGGAGCTGTTTGATACTGAGACCTTTCAAAGGGCAGATCACTAGTAGAATCCTCTTAATGTGCCGCTGTCATGGGTAAAAGTTTGACAGGGCATCCCTTCATAGCTACAGATCGGTGTATTTTCGCTTCCCTATGCAACATGTAACGGGGGAAGGGGGTCGCTGCGAGCATAAGAGCCATCCTACAGGACAGCCTTTTGCTTGCTCAGTGTAATGCTCTCCTCTGGCTGTCAGTCATGAGCGTGGGGCTGGCTTGTAGGATGGCTCTCATGCTGGCAGTGGCCCATCCCAAAAGAAGGATGGGAGAGAGGGAATCTTTGAATAAAAAAGTTGCCCTATGTAAAGGGTGGGATGCCCTGTCAAATGGGCAAGACCTATTTTGTCCATGACAGGTTCCCTTTAACACTGCGGATGTACTAAACGACCGCTGATGTACATAGTATGTCCAATGGTAATTTGAGCGCTGGATGTGATCGGCATCGCTTCCAGCTGCTCAATTACTATTATATGATGCCTGGACATCCAGGCATCCTAATATAGTAAATAAACAAAGCTTCCTACGGTATAAAAGGAAAAAATATAGTGCACACTGTATCATATAAACAGTCCTGCAAGAGGTATTTAGAACTGCGCACCAGAGATAATTGAAAACATGCTCATCTGAGCCAGGCTCCAATGTCTGGAACATTCCTGATGAAGTCCCACTTTGTATTGGAAGGGACGAAACGTTTTGAGAATATTAACAAATATCTTATTCCATTTTATGCTACATGTTTTATCGATTAAATACGCATTCACTTTACACCTGGACTGCTGGTGTTTGATTCTACATATAAAGGTTCATCTGGCCGGAAACCCTTGGAGTGGAGAACAGGGACTTACTGTTCCTGACATTGGAGCCTGGCTCAGATAAGCATGTTTTCTGGTGCGCAGTTCTAGATACCTCTTGCAGGACTGTTTATATGATACAGTGTGCACTATATTTTTTCTTTTATACCGTAGGAAACTTTGTTCATTTACATTTTGGATCTAGAAGTGTTAAGAAGGAACACTGAAAAGCTCCTATGGTTTTGTATAAATTTAACCAATTTTCAGTGTTGACAGTGTGGAGGAAACTCCTGTGTTTTGTCTGTCCATAATCCTAATATAGTAGTCACCAGTGCCGTGTGTCACAAATTGACATCACTTTCTGCAAAGCAGTGTGTAAGATTTTAAACAGAGAATTGGTGTTTTTTGTCTCTTGTGTTTGGAAAGGAGTTTGCGTAGAAAAGGCCACTGTTTTTTTCCAACCCTCTTATCTGATCTGCCCTGGGGGCTGCAGGGAACCAAATGGCTGGGAAAGAGGGTGAGGGCCAGCTTTTTATATAGCAAGCTCACCCAAAACTCCAGGTATTTCTCTAAAACGCTGGGTTGAGTGAACCCTTCTAAGAACCCTTCTGGGACATCTGGAATTGGAAATATCCATGGAAGTAAGTCCCATTTTATTTCAAGAACTGTATTTGCACGCTTTTTGTATATTTTGTATGTTTGTTTTTATGTGATACTGGCACTGTGTAAAGTTTGCATTTTATCTTTTTCCATTAAAACTCAAAAAACAGTATTGTCTTGCTCTAGATAAATTCATGCTTCGCGAATGCATTCGCTTAGGTATCGCTACTGTAATATTTGGTGGTGTGTGTGTGTATATATATATTAGCTGTATATGGTTGGGCTCCTGGATTAGGGTGGTATGCAGCTAGTGGAGTTTCGAGAGTGCCCTATTACTTTCGTGGTGGTAGTGTATACATTCGGAAGGGTGGGTACTGTGTGAGGGGGTTAGGTTGGCATAACTTGGGGCCCTTTGCGCGTGTAGAGTTATTAAATCCAGAGGCTTGGAGCTGTAATCCCCTTGTACGATCTCCTTCCGCACGGCACGGTAGGTAGTAGGGATGCACCGATACCACTTTTTTAAGAATGAGTACGAGTACCGATACTTTTTAAAAGTACTCACCGATACCAAGTACCGATACTTTTATTTAATGTCATGTGACTCTTTCCAATAGGAACAGACCTCATATAAAAATTTATATGAGATTTGCCCCCAGCTCACATGGATTTGCCCCCAGCTCACATGGATTTGCCCCCAGGTCTCATGGATTTGCCCCAGGTCTCATGGATTTGCCCCCAGGTCTCATGGATTTGCCCCCAGGTCTCATGGATTTGCCCCCAGCACTCATGGATTTGCCCCAGCTCACATGGGTTTGCCCCCCAACTCACATGGGTTTGCCCCCCGCACTCATGGATTTGCCCCCAGCACTGATGGATTTGCCCCCAGCACTCATGGATTTGCCCCAGCTCACATGGATTTGCCCCCAGCTCACATGGATTTGCCCCCAGCTCACATGGATTTGCCCCCAGCTCTACATGGATTTGCCCCCAGCTCTGATGGATATGCCCCCCAGGTCTCATGGATTTGCCCCCAGGTCTCATGGATTTGCCCCCAGGTCTCATGGATTTACCCCCAGGTCTCATGGATTTACCCCCAGGTCTCATGGATTTGCCCCCAGCTCGAACGCTGGGGAAGCTGGCCATGTGCATGTAAAGCACGCGGCCAGCGTTCCCCTCCGGCGCACCACGATACTCACCCATCCTGAAGGTCCAGTCACTGGGCAGTGATGCGATCACGTGGCCGCCGGGCGCATCTGTGACGCTGCCTCCAGCCGAGAGGCAGCATCACAGGAGCGCCCAGTGGCCGCGGGAACGCATCACTGCCAAGCGACCGGACCTTCAGGATGGGTGAGTATCGTGGCGCGCCGGAGGGGAACGCTGACCGCGTGCTTTTCATGCACGCGGCCAGCTTCCCCAGCCCCGCGGATACCGGCAAGCCGGCCCAGCGCCGGCTTCCGGTATCGGTGGGATGTATCGGGCCGTTTGCACGAGTAACAAGTACTCGTGCAAACGGCAATATCGGCACCGATACTAGTATCGGTATCGGTGCATCCCTAGTAGGTAGTTAGCTAGTTTAGCTAGGTCTTTTCTTTCCGTGACACGTGACCCTTTGTGATCCCTCCCCGGGAGCGATCAACTTCCGGTTTAACCGGAGAGGCGCCCCGCACTGTGATAGAGTTCTGGAAGCGATCGACTTTGCTTCCAGCTGCTCTAAAGTTATAGCAAGGATGCCTTGACATCGTCATACCCAAAGGTTCTTTCTCAGAGCCTTTTTTTTTGTCGTGAGACCCAAAGGTTCTTTTCAGAACCAATAATACGCTTTTATAATATATTATAAAATTTATTTTTATAATTATTATATATAATTGAAATGTCCCAGTGGGTGTACAGTGCTGAGGAGACTTATGCCATCCTGGTGTCCGAGTCTGAAGCATCTGCGTCTGACTCCAACTCTGATTTTGACCCTGCCAGGTGCTCAGAAACATCACTGGATAAATCTTCTTCGCTAGTGATGTATCTACTTCTAGTGATGTTTCTGAGGCTGATCAGGGGCCACCTGCCAGCAGGAGACGCACTGCTCCAGCTGAGGAGTGGGTAGAGGCCAGATATCCCTCCTTTTACTTTGAATCCTGGCATCAATATTGATGTCACAGGATTTACCCCCACGCAGTTCATGCAGATATTTCTGGGGGATGATATATTGGGCCACATTGTTGGCCAAACAAATCTCTATGCAGATCAATTCCGTGCTGCTAAGCCAGAGTTCTATTTGGCAAAGCAGCTATGAATCCCCCTTGATGTGCCAGAGCTTCTGAAATTCTGGGCACTAACTATGCTGATGGGCATCATAAAGAAGCCCTCAACCCGCTCCTACTGGAGCAGTAGCCCCATCTGCTCTACCCACATTTACCCCTAAACAATGTCACATAGAAGGTATGAAAAGATTCTTTGTTTCATGCACTTCAGTGGCAGCAGACTGTGCCCCCCTAAAGAGCATCTCCAGTTTGACAGGCTGTATAAATCCGCCCCCTGATTACCCACTTCGACCCCAGGTTTGCAGAGGCTTATACACCTCGAAGGAATATCTGCGTGGATGAATCCCTAATGAAGTATAAGGGAAGGCTGGGATTCAAGCAGTATATTCCTTCCAAGCGCTCCAGATATGGAGTGAAGGTATATAAGCTCTGTGACAGCGAGAGTGGGTATCCTTAGGCCTTCTGGGTGTACGAGGGAAAGGATAGCAGCCTGACCCTCAAGGTTGCCCAGAACACCTGGGAACCAGTGGCAAGATTGTGTGGGACATAATTTTTCCCCTCATGAACCAAAGGTACTACTTGTATATTGACAATATTTATACAAGTGTCCCTTTGTTTAAGCTACTGTATTGTTTCGATACAGTACTATACGCAAAAACCGCATAGGGTTCCCAGCACAACTTGCCCACACCCGGCTAAAAAGGGGGAAGACCTCAGCTCTTTGTCAAGAGGAGCTGTTGGCAGTCAAGTACAGAGATAAGATGGGTGTATACCTTCTCACCACCATCCACTCTGAGAGGTCTGTGGAGGTCTCTGTGTCCTCTGCTCTGCCACGTACAAGGAGGCCAGTGTGCATCAAGGCCTATAACTGGCATATGGGTGGGGTTGATCTGGCAGTTCAGCTGCTACAACCCTACCAAATGTTGCGGATGACAAGAGCCTGGTACAAAAAGGTTGCAATTTACCTAATGCACATTGCAACCCACAATGCATTTTTTTAAATAAAGTGGGGTATGCAAAAAGGACCCCAGAAAGTAGATATGCAAAGAAAATATGTCAAATTAGAAATTCAATACAATTTATGCCTAAAGTACAATGTGTGAAAAAATAACACAAAAAAGTGACTACCTTAAGGTTTGACAAAGACTGGTGGTAGAACTAGTGCGTGGAAAGTGTTAAAATACCACTATTTGAACTACTCTAGGGTGTGTAATTACTAGAAATATATGGTTTGATGGGGGGTAAATTACTTTGCCCGGCTTCAAAAATGTCCCAAATAGGATATGGGTGATGGGCATGATGACTGACGGTGAAAATTCCAATTTGGAAAACTGAAATGCCCACTCCCCAAATAACGCCTTTTAGCCCTCAAATAACCTGACTTACCTATACATGGGTGGTATCACTTTACTCAGAAGAGGTTGCTGAACATGTATTGGGGTGTTGTTTTCCAGTAACCCTTAAAGTTCTCAGTACATGTATTCTTAAATTGCAATCTATGTAAAAAAAAAAGCCCCCCCCTTCTATTTGGCATAGATTGGTGGTAAAATGGTTGCATTAAAAAAGTAGAAATATCCCAAGGTTAATACCTTGGGTTGTGTACTTTTAAAAAATATGTACATGTGGAGGGTTATTCAGGTATTAGTGACAGATATCACTGTTAACTGTCACTATCACTAATTTTGAAAATAAACCCTTCGGAAATAGCAAAGTGCTACTTGCACTTATTGTCGTATAAAATGGGGGGGGGGAAAGCAATGAATATGTAAACATTGAGTATTGCTAAATGCAGGACAAAATTCTGAAAAGAAATTAAGCAAAGTTTTGTTTATGTTTTTTTACGGTTGCAGATGCATAAGAGATTTTGGGGGTCAAAGTACAAAAAGTGGTGTTTTTTTAATTTTTTTTTCATATTTCACTTTTTTATAGTAAATTATGATATGATGGGAAAAATGGTTTCTTTAGAAAGTCCATTTAATGATGAGAAAACTAGTATATAATATGTGTGGGAACAGTAACCGAGTAAGAGGAAAATTAGACCTAAACACAAAGGGGTTAACGATTGTCCTATGTAAATAAAGGTTACAGCACACTATGGAAATAAGAGCAGAGAGTGTAACTTTAACAAAAGGATCAGGGGCTCCCATGTTTGAACATTATTATACTCGTAAAAGGCAGACATCTCTATATTGCTGTCACTTTCATTGTTTAGGATCATATGGTGGTGAAGATCCATGAGATGGTCACTGACAACAGTGCCCACCAAATATCAGAAGGAGGATACTGCAGGACCCAAAGCTTCAATACGGAGCCTCCAGCTCACTCAGGAATCCATGAGCAAAACAACGAGAAGATCCTGGAGCTGACCAATAAGATCATCCAGCTGCTGACTGGACAGGTGAGGCTGCTGGGAATGGGACATTATATGATAACACCAAGGGATGTGTCTGGGTGGTGATTGTGTCATTGTGTGTAAATAGTGAAAAAATATTCTATCCATGGGATCCATAGAGCACCCGGAAGCCAGTGATGTACTAATACACTGTGTCATGCCAGCTAGTCATGCTGTCTGTCCATGCTGCAGTTAGGCCTCCTGGGCAGAACAGGCGCCATTCTGACCATCTCCTATAATAATCATCATTTATATAGCGCCAACAGTTTCCACAGTGCTTTGCAAAACGCTTTACAGTAACAAAAAGGGAACAAGATACGAATTAATGGACATAGGATGAAAACACTCGGGCCATATTACAAAGTTGGTGCTAACTTAACCAGAGCTGTTGTAAACTTAAAACCTCCATAGGCTATAATGGCTCTGGGAAGTTTACAAGAGCTCTGGTTAAGTTAGCACCAACTTTGTAATATAGCCTTAGGTGTAGAGGTCCCTGCTCATAGGAGCAGGTGTTGTTTGGCAGTATCCCTTATTGGTTATCTGTTATGATTCTGTGTACATACCTCTGGCTTTGTATCTGTACTGTGCTCTTTCTCCTTTCCCTGTGGGTTCAGCATTTCTGTGTATTGTCTTTGGTTTATATTGATATTCTTCTTTTTTTTGTAATTATTTATGTTAGCGCTCACTCCCGGAGGAGCCGCTGAAAATGAACCACGGGTCAGTCTCCCCGCACTAGGGAATAAATATACTCCAGCACCGTTGTGGATTTTATAAATTATATAGTTTACTAAAGTAAAAGGCATATAATGAGACACGGTGTTCGTAGATATATTTACAGTATTTCGTATGGCGGTAAACGCGCAGCGGAAAAAAAGAAATGCGAGACTTCGTATTTCTGAAAAATTTGCGACCGAACTGAAAAGTACAATGCTTCGTAATTACGAGAAACGCGCAGCGGAAAGAGAATACAATATTTCGTAATTCGAGAAACGCGCAGCGGAAAACAAAATAAGATGCAAATCTTTGCCCCTTTTTCGGATACTAGGGAGTGAGTCCCAAACAGGTTAAGTCCCGAACTGTGAGTTGTTGTGTGTGTTATGGTACCCGGGTACTATTCAACTGGCCAGTGAATCTCTTAAACGATGTCTTCGACTAGTCAAGTTGGGGCCCTGTGGTTTCAGAAATAAACAACAGCGTGCTTTCTTGAGCTTTGTAAAACCGGCCTTGGAGGCCTCTCACCCATCCGTTCGATCACCAAGGCTCCGCTGACCCAGGACGTCTCTCCGCTTGTTTCCTCGCTGGGATACCGGCTACTGGATCGGTGGTCAGGCTTTCTGTGCTCCGGCCCGGACTTGTCCAGCTACCGCCTGCTCTCCCATCCAATGGACTCGCGGTACTCCTTACTCGAGGTCCTCAGCTTATCTGGATAGCAGCTTGGGTGATGTCTGTCGATAAGTAAGGCTCCTTCTGGCAAGGCAGGATAACCCCACTAGAATCCTGATGGGCCACACTGGCGCTCCGGCCTAGTCACAGTTCCGCTCTGCAGCGCTGTGTCCTCTCTCATGCACTCCCTGGCGCGCTCTCCACGAGGCTCAGGATGTACAGTGTCTGTGTCCCACCCACTTCCTGTCTGTTTGCAAAGCATGCCGGGAAACGTAGTCCCAATGTTCAGTGTCTCTTATCGCGCTTGTCTCCCTCCGGTGGCCAAAAATAGGTACTGCCACAGTAAGAGTTTAAACACAGCGCTACATAGCTTTTCATATCACAAGAAAAAGGTAGTCGTATCACAAAAAATAGGCCACACAGCAACTCGCAGAGATACTGCGCAGCGAGAAAAAAACATTAAAGATCTGCAAGGGGAGGAGCAGATGTCTCACAAAAAAAATCAACATGGGACAGACAGCCTGGAGTCAGCGAGGAATAAAACAAAAAGGGAGGGAGTGATGAAGGTGAGAGGAGGATGGAGGAAAGATAACAAGAAATAAAAAAACACCTCACGAACGGGATGGGATGGGGGGAGAGCCACTACAAGGTCAACTAGCCAATTTTGCCAAGCAGGGCATAGCGAGCGCCATTCTAAAGTGTCCAAAAAAGAAAAAGGTCCAAGTCCATCAATCCAGTCCTGGTCAGAAGGCTTTGCAGCCGGTGGTGACGCGACTGGTCCCCATCAGCACCTGCCTGTCGGCAAACCCAGAGCCAGGAGGTGAGCCCGGGTCTCCCCCGATGCCGCTGCTGCCTTCCTGACCCGGATATCTAACAACATAGGGTCCAGAGCACCACCAGGCAGGGCCAGGACAGCAATCACTAAATGGTTGATCAACCGCAGGAGCACAGGGTCAGGTACAGCGTGGGATACCCCTCAACTTAAGGTTCCGGCAGCGGTGACGGGTCTTCATAGCTAACACAGCTGACTGCAGTCCAGCAACCTAGGTCTGGAACGCTGCGACGTGAGAGGAGGTAGTGACCTGAATTTCCTCCAAGGTGCAGGAATGAGTGCCGAGCTCTGCAACCTCGGAATGGACGGACATTATGTTGGAGATGCACCTCCGCATACTCCTGGGTGCAAGAAGAGCGGGCTTCCTCCAAGAGGGCACTAATGTCCTTTCTCGTCGCCGGGAGGTCGTCAGGGTTAGCCGGGAAGGTAGGCTACGCAGCATGCGAGGGTTCAGCAAGGTCCAAATCACCGCAGACTCCAGCAACAACCAGGGATTGGGACGGATTGCACAGCTCCCTTGAGCCGGCTAGAGAGTTGCAGATATCTGGTAGACGTGAACTCATTGCTACACCAATCCACTTATCATGCTTACCCAATGCAAGGACGGCAGGGATAGATGGAGCACGAGGCGGCAAGATTGGGGCTGACACCTCTCCACACCAGGCCTGAGGAGCAGCGCCTCACAGGCAAGGCGGACATGCAGGACTCTGACGGGCCAAATGAACCAGGCTCCTGGTTCCCCTATCACTGCGGTACAGGGAGAAGGGAATAGCAGCATGAAGATGAAAATCAAGGAATAACCGCAGGAGATGCTCTAACGTGCGACCGCTCTCTTCCAGCACCTAGCCACGCCCCCTATATTGATATTCTTTATTCAGCTTAGATCTGGCCATTCTAAGGACCGGCCTGTCAGATAAGGGGTTTTCTCGCTTAACTGGGTTTTGTCTGCATGCTGGGTTACTCGTTATTCGTGACATAAGGCATCTGTGGAGCTGTGTGCAGAACATTTAACTGCAGGTTTATCATTGTGTTTGTCAGGTTCCTATACGATGCGAGGATGTCTCTGTCTATCTCTCCATGGAGGAGTGGGAGTATTTAGAAGGACACCGGGATCTCTACGAGGACGTCACGAGGGAAAATCACCGGCCAGTTATGGCACTTGGTAAGAGAAGGTTTAATTCTCATAATGGCGTCGCGCCCATACTCACGGGAGCGGCTGCAACATAGTTACATAGTTATATAGGCTGAAAAAAGACATGCGTCCATCGGGTTCAGCCTCTCCCACATAACCTACTGCTGTTGATCCAAAAGAAGGCAAAAAACCCAGTCTGAAATGCTTGCCAATATGCAACATACTGGGAAAAAATTCCTTCTTGACCCCAGAATGGCAGTCAGATTTCTCCTTAGATCAAGAAGCTTTTACCCACATATTAAATATTATAACCCTTAATATTCTGTGTCTGCAGGAAGTCATCCAGTCGTTTTTTAAAAGTCTGTACAGACTCTGACCCAACCACCTCAACAGGCAGAGAATTCCACAGGTTTATTGTTCTCACCGTAAAATAACCCTTCCTATGCTTTAAGCTAAATTTTCTTTCTTCCAGTCTAAATGGATGACCCCTTGTCCTATGTATAGTCCTGTTAATGAATAGGTTATCAGACAATGGTTGATAATGGCCCCGTATATATTTATATAAGGTTATCAGATCCCCTCTAAGGCGCCGTTTCTCTAAACTAAACAGGTTTAAGCTTGTTAGTCTTGCTTCATAACAGCCTAGAGTAACAGCCCAGTTAATGTATAAAACATAAGGGAAAAAGGTGTCATCTGCGCTCGTTTCTATGTATTTCCATGTACAACAAAACACTATGAGGTTTTTAGTTTGTTTCAATGGCCATTGCAACGTAAGCTCACTCGCCCCTTCAAGGCACCTCCTTGTAGAGTGAGTACCTAACCAATGTAGCAAAAGCCGCTCTACTGAGCAGCTCCGTGCCCCTCCTGCTGCTTTTCCGCTAAGGAGAGGCAGAAAGATGGTGCCTTGAAGGGGCGAGTGAGCTTACGTTGCAATGGCCATTGAAACAAACTAAAAACCTCATAGTGTTTTGTTGTACATGGAAATACATAGAAACGAGCGCAGATGACACCGTTTTCCCTTAATTCTCCTAATCTTTGTGTCAAACACTAGAGAAATGTGTCCAAACAACAATCTGAAATGTTCGCTGAGCGTCTGATAGACTCGTTCCTGAATGAACTTCTCACGTGTTAATGTGGTTTTCCCTTTCAATAGATAAATCTGTATCTGGTGAATCGCACACTCCGGTTTCTTTATCGGATTCTGGAAATAAATCTATAACCAATAATGTGGAGCAGCATTTTAACAAGCAAACAAAAGGACGAGCTGAATCTGCAACGAATACTGACCAAGAATCCCTGGCTTCTGGAGAAGAACAAGTCCCAAATAAAACCAATTATTCAACCATAAAATGTACAGAATATTCACCTAGTGACATTAAGCAGGAACCGGCCTCTTGGGAAGAAGAAAATCTCACAGACGTAAATTACAAAGGAAATTCAGCTTCTTCTGACATGGGGAAAGCCGCATATTCTAAGTCTGACCTTGTGATGCCTGAAACAAACTGCAAAGAAGAAACCTTTTCATCGGAGTCAGCCCTTATCCACCAACATCTTGAAATCTCATGTTCTGAATGTGAGAAACAGTTTACAAATGGAATTGCTCTAAAAAAGCATCAGAGGATTCATACGGGAAAAAAAAAGTTGAAATGCCATGAGTGTGGGAAATGTTTTACTTGGCCCTCATCGCTTGCAAGACATAAAATGATTCACATAGAAGAAAAAACATTTAAATGTATTGAATGTGGGAAAGCATTTACCACGGCTTTACATCTTGCAAGACATAAAATTAATCACACAGGAGAAAAACCTTTTAAATGCACAGAATGTGGGAAATGTTTCAATTGGGCCTCCCGTCTTTTAACACATAAAATGAGTCACACATTAGAAAGACCATTTAAATGCAAAGAATGTGGGAAATGTTTCAATCAGGCCTCAACTCTCGCAACACATAAAATGATTCACACAGGAGAAAAACCTTTTAAATGCTCAGAATGTGGGAAATGTTTCAATCGGGCCTCCAATCTTTCGACACATAAAATGATTCACACAGGAGAAAAAACATTTAAATGTTCTGAATGTGGAAAAGGTTTTACTGTGGCTTTATCTCTTGCAAAACATATAATGATTCACACAGGAGAAAAACTTTTTAAATGCTCAGAATGTGGGAAATGTTTCAATCAGGCCTCAAATCTTGCAAAACACAAAATGATTCACACAGGAGAAAAGCCATTTAAATGCTCAGAATGTGGGAAAGGTTTCAATCAGCCCTCCAATCTTGCAAAACACAAAATGATTCACACAGGAGAAAAGCCATTTAAATGCACAGAATGTGGGAAATGTTTCAAACAGACCTCACATCTTGCAACACATACAAAGATTCACAAAAAAGAAAAATCTTTAAAATGCACTCAATGAGTTACATGTTTCACGCGAGCCTTATCTATTGTAACACATTAAATTATTGCCGCTGGATAAAAAACATTTCAGTGCCTTTAATTGGAAATGTACTTTAAGAACTTTTCTTGTCTGTTTTTGATCACAGAAAATGGAAACCACTTCATCCGGTCATCACATCATCCCTCACATTTTAGGCTCGGGTCAGACGAGCGCACTGATCACGTCCGTGTTGCCGCACATTTGTACATCCGTTATAGCATATAATTATGACCAATGGAGCCCCACACAAAAGGTACATCCGCACCGAACTGTGGACGCATAACGCACGCGGCAAACGGACGCAGGTTATGCAAGAACGTAAATCCGCTAGAACGGACGCACAAAGTCCACGACGTCCACATAGATTTGTGTGTGAATGATGGAACGAAGTCAGACGGACTGCATTTTTGACGTCCAGCATTTTGACTGACAAAATGTTTTTCATATAAAATAAAAAATTGTTGTTTTTTTTTTTAAACTTTTTTTGTCTGGGTCGTATAACTTAACAGGACTTTAAATCACATCTAAACATGATGAGTACAAAATGGTAAAAATGAGCTCAGGAGACAGAGGTAAAATGGCTAAGCATTGAAGGGGTTAAAAAGCAAGAAAAAACACACAAACTTGGGGGGGCCCTATTACAAATTTGGTGCGAACTCAACCAGAGCTTAAACGTAACTCCATAGAGTATAATGGTTCTGGGAAGTTTATAACAGCTCTGGTTAAGTTAGCACCGGCTTTGTAACTTGGCCCTGGGTATTTCTAAACTCAGGACAGAATTTTAGACCCTCACAACCCCCCCCCCCCTTTCCTTACTGTTAGTCTACAGGGTTACCCAGATGTGGACCCCTTGCTTGGTGTGCCTAGAGGGTGTCAGCTATACCCTCCTGACGAGGCCTAACAAGGCTGAAACGATCGTCGGGGGTTGCTGGACCTCTCGTGCAGGGATGACGTCCTTGGCATTTCAGTACTGGCCACCCTCATTGGGTGAGAGCAGACTGATTTGCATATGGAGCATTCATCCCTGTAATGGCACAAGCAAGCTAAAACCTTGTGAATCCTGAGCGGGCCCCACCGTAGAGCAGGCCACTAGTGCTGTTGCTTGTAATCAGGACCCTCACAACCCCCCCTTTTCCTCACTATTTAGCCGGGGTCTTTTTTGGCGGATGTAGATTTTGGGAGTCAAAGTTCAAAAAGTGAAGGTGGTTTTCTTTTTTTTTCCATCATATTTTATATATATTTTCTAGTAAATTATACAATATGATGAAAATAATAGATTGATTCAGGTAAAGTGCAGCGCTTCAACGGCTCCTTGGCTCGAGAGTGATGGTGAGGACTATTTGTCGGCCGTCCTCAGCCCTCTATGTAAAGTGGATATCTCCGTCGATTCTTAAAATAAAGAATTGCAAGCATAGTGCATATCATGCAAACCACATAAAATTGTATACAAATGTATGAATAAACTCACGTGGTTTTGAGCCTAAGGGAGGCTCTCCTTAAACAGCAAATGGTTGCTTAAGGGTACAACCAAAACCCCAAGGGTAATTCTGGCAGGCAGGTGATTCTGTGGAAAAGATTTATTTAAAAACCCAAGACGCGTTTCAGTGGTGTGCAAGCGTAAAAAGGTGAGGAATATGTTTGTTTTTATTTAAATCCAAGACCTGCCCCCGACCAATCCAGATACTCTATTCAATTCACGTGTCTTCTCGGCAGTCTTGCCTAGTGACGTATCATGGCTTTTTCAGTCCTGCTGATTTCTTCTTGCCTATATGGTTTGCGATCAGCGTTTTTTCTTCAAATTTCGTCACAAAGTGGCTTAATTGCCGGAATATGGTATTACTCAAAGCCGTCCCATAAATTAAGATGTAATACTCCGCAGTGAAGGTCCATAATTGGGGGGGAAAAATGAAAGTATCAATAAAATATATCTAAAAAACTTTATAGAGAAAATCAGAGACAAAATAAAACCCGAAAAACACACACAAAAAAACAAAACACGAGATTAATTAGGTCTAGCCCATTATATGGGTTTAAGGAATGGAGTAACATGAATTTACTAACTACTTAAAAGTAGAGGCTTTCCATTAGGAAAATGGATTCATTTCATTTATGGATGGCTTTATTATACTAGTCACCCTCAAATATCGTTAAGGTCTGGTTATAAGGATGATATATGTAGCCTTATATTTAACGTTTCAATGTTTAATATGGCTCCTATATAGACAGTATTATGTTGTAGCGCTCACTCTCGGAGGAGCCGCTGAATTTAACCTCGAGTTAGTCTCACCGCACTAGGGAATAATTATACACCAGCACTGTTGTGGATTTTATAGATTATATACTTTACTGATCCCAATAAAGCGGCATATATAATGTAAACACGGTATATGAACGACAGGACTTCGTAATACGGGAAAAAAACACACGGCGGCAAAAGGAAAGTTTAACCCCTTTGTTTCTGAAATGTAAGTCCCGCGAAAGTAATGTCTCAAAAAGGTGTGTATGTGAGATCTCCGGTACCCAGGTACTATATTCAACTGGCCAGTGAATGGAATGAGCAAATCTTAGACTAGTCACGTCGGGGGCCCTGTAGATTTAAACAATAATGCAGCGTGCTTCGTTAAACTTGGGACTGTGGCCTGGAAGGCCTCTAACCCATCCATTAGACAATCTGTTCCGCTACCCGATCAAGGATGTCTCTCCGCTGGATTACACTGGAACTCTGTGCCACCGGATCCGCTTCTCCTGCTTGTCTGATCTCCGCAACGAGAACTACGGCCTACCCCCTGCACTCCCAATGGATCATCGCGGTCTCCTTACTCGGGGTCCAAACCGGAACTATGTCTCTGTGCAAAACCTCTCAGCAATATATAGATAGGTCTCCGCCAAGTCACTGTCTCTGATCAGCAGCACCAGCGAGGCAGCGCCTGCTCTCCGGCCTGATCTTGATCCCTGGCAGTCTCACGTGCGTCTTCTACCTTTCGTCGCTCGGCTCACACTGGCTCTCCTTCGAACGAGGCTGCGGATGTCCTTCTCTCTCTCCCACCCACTTCCTGTCTCTCCCGCAAAACACGATGGAATTTGTAGTTCCGTTTGTGTCCAGTATAGTTCATATTGCGCCTGTCTCCCTCTGGTGACCAAACCAAGTAAATGCAGCAACATATCTTAAAACAGCGCTACAATGTAATATATCCTAATCGATAATAATCGTAAATTCATTTTACTCCATTCCTTAAACCCATAAATGGGCTAGACCTAATTAATCTTGTGTTTTGTTCTTTTCTGTGTTTTTCGGGTTTTATTTTGTCTCTCTATAAAAAAGTATTTTAGAAAAAATTTTTATTGATGCATTCTTTTTTCCCTCAATTATGGACCTTCACTGCGGAGTATTACATCTGAACTTATGGGACTGCTTTGAGTAATACCCTATACTGGCAATTAAGCCACTATGTGACGAAAGATGAAGAAAAAAACGCTGATCGCAAACCATATGGGGAAGAAGAAATCAGCAGGAATGAAAAAGCCATGATACGTCACTAGGCAAGAATGCCGAGAAGACACGTGTATTGAATAGAGTATCTGGATTGGTCGGGGGCAGGTCTTGGAATTAAATAAACAAACATATTCCTCCCCTTTTATTTAAATCCGTTTGTTTATGTTGATTGAAAAAGCTGGCCGGCACTCCACCGAAATGCGTCTGGGGTTTTTAAATAAATCTTTTCTCCTAAACCTAATAGACGCCGTGAATCGCGAGGGAACACCCAGTTTGATCTTGTCGCTTGACGCCGAAAAAGCGTTTGACAGGGTCAACTGGCTATTCCTGACACAGGTTCTTCTCAAATTCAGCTTTCCATCTCCTTTTTTGCGTGACGTTCAAGCGTTATACGAGTTCCCATCGACAAGAGTACTTAATTCAGGTTTTCTCTCAGACGAGTTCGTAATCTCCAACGGTACACGACAGGGATGCCCACTTTCCCCGCTCCTATATGCCCTGATTTTAGAGCCATTAGCCCAAGCCATCCGACAAAACGATGACATCCAAGGTATATCGGTGGTCCCAACAATGTTTAAACTAAATCTCTATGCCGACGATATTTTACTGACACTGACGGAACCAGACACGTCGCTCCCTGAGCTGCAACGGGAATTGGACTCCTACGGACTGGTATCTTATCACCTAGTAAACGCACAGAAAACTCAGGCCTTACCTCTTAATTTCCCTACTGACCAGTTTACAACCTTAAGGTCACGATTTAATTTTGGACTGGTGCTCAGATTACATAGTATATCTAGGACTCCGTATAGCGACAACCACAGAGAACCTCGTTAAGCACAATTATGACAAATTGCTGAAAGACGTACAATCTTTACTATATCAGTGGCGCTTCAGGGAGGTGTCCTGGCTAGGCAGGATGGCGGCGGTGAAAATGATGGTTTTGCCAAAAATCTTATATCTTTTCAGAACCCTGCCGCTAACGCTGTCAAAATTGTATTTAGATCAATTACAATCTTTAATAATGTCCTATGGCGAAAAAAGACTCCTCGGGTACCACGAAGCTTATTGTATCACAGGCATAGGGAGGGAGGCCTTAAAATGGTCCACGTTCACAGATATTATTGGGCGACCTGCCTCTCATCCCTATCAGAAATGGTAAACAATCACCCCACGCCTAAGTGGATGGTCATAGCTTCGACCTTTAACAATGGTCATAACCTGACTGACTTACTTTGGACCCCACGGAGATTCAGACCACGACTCCCTTCCCGCCTCCCTCTCACATCATTGTTGCTGCGGGCGGGTCTGGGATCGCCATTCCGTCGGATTTATGCATCATACCCCGCTACCCATGGCCATTCCACTCACCTCGCTAACCTACACCCTACCAAATTTCTGCTCTCCGCCATGGGTGCGCCTAGGGGTCACATATCTCCACCATTTTTTCACGCCGTCAGCCATCCTGTCACAGTTCCCGGATCCCACCACGCAGTACTTAACGCCCAACACTCCACAGAGCCCAAAAGCTACAAACAGAGTAGCCGTGAAGAATCCCTAACTGTCTGGTCCTTAGAATTGGCCAGGTAAACTAGCTAGACAGAAAAGGGTTAAGCAAAAGACAATGTTGTAATACAAAACCAGGTTAGCAACACGGGGAGTAGTCAGACGAGCCAGAATCAGGAATACAGAGTATAGAATAGTCAAATGGAATAGGCGGGTCGATATCAGTGCAGTAGCGTAGTACAAGAAAATAGTCTAGGGCAATGGAAGGCAGAATCGTCAGAAAACAAGCAGAAGTCAATAACAGGTTAAATCACAATAGAATTCAGGTACAAGGAGCTCAGGTATGGATAACCATGATCTGGCACTGCTGAGAAGTAACTGAGGGTTTTTAAAGACCTTCACCATACCACGCCCCCCCACTCAAGCCGCACCTCATGCAGCCACCTCCCTGCCTGTCTCCATTTAAACCGGGTGTTGGTCAGCGAGCAGCATCAGACATGCTGCCCTCAAGCACACAGGAGAGGCTGGAAGCCCCCAACGTTACACATCCTGCCTTTCCAATCAATGCAACTGAAATATAACGTACCACCTACGCTGTTCCTATCGTATTTACAACTACATTCGTACTTAAAATCGTGTAAAGTATTTGTTAATCTGCGAGCTAACTTGCCACTCCTATCGGAATTTGAACTATTTTGGCTGGATCCGATATCAACCATTAGGCCTATCTCATTGTTTTATAAATTACTCACGACTCCCAGTATACCGATCAGATGGTCCTTCCAAACTACTTGGGAATAGGATTTTAACAAATCTTTTACCCCCTTGCAATGGGCAATGGCTCACATGTTCGCAGTGGGTGCGAAACTGGTATTGCTGGTACTACACACCACACCGTTTGAAACGTTTCGACTCTCAGTCCTCAGGCTAATGCTGGAGATGTTCCTCGGCCGTCGGCACTATGGGCCACTTCTGGTGGCACTGCCCAATGATCGCTCCTTTGTGGTCCGGAATTTCCAAACTTGCCACGGAGGTACTGAGTTGTGACATTCCTAACTCCACTGAAGTTTTATTGCTTGGAATGGTCCGCCTTCCATGTCGCCATTTAAACATGTTATTTATCATGGTATCGGCAACAATGCTCCTCATCGCACGGAATTGGAAATCAACAGAGGTCCCAACACAGCGGCAGATAGTGACCACAATGGACCAATATCGTTCTTTTGACCCGAGAGCCAGACCGACGGAGGGTGGTAGCCCATCTCGGAGTGATCCATGGACGATCTGGAACATTCACAACATTTACAAAGCTTGCGGTCTGTGACTCATTAGACCTTATTAGGGCTTCTTCTCGCGACACGGCACACAAGTGACGGTCGATGGTGCATTCAAACTCCCAGGAATGATGCTCAGAAATGTTAATCCTGACTTCCCTATTTTCCCTTCACCTGCCTGCTAGAATTGTCCTTGAGATTTTAGTTGTACCCTTAAGCAACCGTATGCTGTTTAAGGAGAGCCTCCCTTATGCTCAAAACCACGTGAGTTTATCCATACATTTGTATACAATACTATGTGGTTTGCAGGGGTCAAGTCCTGGGAAAAAAGTGCGGGAACTCACCCACAAATTCCACAACCCCTATTACCTGAAGAAAAAAAAAATATATATATATATATATTTCACGAGTATAGCAGTACGTGTGATACCATTTTTATTGGGTTAACATTACATTTAACCCTTTCGCTGCTGAGGCTTTTCCCGCCCCTGTGCTGAGGTCATTTTTACCTGTTTTGCGCATCATGTTTAAACGTGTTTTGAAGGCTTATTTTAGTATATGACCAGACATATTATATATCGTTCTTTCCGTCAGACTCAGTAGATTCATAATATGTCATTATTATATGTATACGTTATGTCATGTCTGTATATTATAACAAAAAATGCAATAAAATATGTATTTTCAATAATTTACAACGTGTAAAGTGTTTTTTTCACATTTTAACATGCGAGCAATTGCGGTTATATTTTGTATGGGGTGTGCTTGTTAAAAAAATTAGAGATGGGGTCTCGTTACATTTTTTTTTGGGGAAAATGACACTATTTTTAACAAACGCACCGCATACAAAAATCGTTAGTGCAGCATCATTGTTCACATTATAATTGAAATGGGAACAATATTGCTGCATTAACAAACCCAAAAAAATAAAAAAAAAGTGTTTATTTTTTTTTTATTTTATTTTTTTTAATTTTTATTTTTCATTTTTTTTTTTTTTTACAAAATTTTACACTTTAATGTTTGGTATCGTTGGAACGGCCATGCTCTGGCCGATCCAACCATACCAAAATTTAACCCCTAACTGCCACGGATCGGGAGATAGGGAGTTCATTGGAACTCCCTATCTCCACAGTTGGTGGCAGTTAGGGGTTAAGTCTAGGACTGGCGTCATCGTGCTACGCACGATGACGCCAGTCCTCTGGGGGAGTTCCCGGAGGCTTGGCCGACATCCAAGATGTCGGCCAGCTCCGGGAAAGGATCGCGAACCGGCGCTTTTCAGCGCCGATTCGCGATCCAGCTCCCCAGGGGTTAATGCCAGGCATCATTTGGAAGGGCAGGCTGTGCCCTTCCAAATGATGCCTGGGTTAAGCCCCGCAGAGCCACCGATCGGGAGGGAGAGAGGTCCGAAGGACCTCCCCCCTCCCTTTCAGGCGCCTCCTCCGCACATGCGGGGGGGGCGCCTGAATTAGGTGTCATCGCGCCCCCGCGATGACACCTAATTCTGGCGGCTGGTGGTCCGGATGCCGGGCTGACATCCAGGATGTCAGCCCGCACCGGAGGGGCCAGCGATCGGCCGGAACCCGGCCGAACGCTGACCCCAATGTGAGGACGCGCTCAGCGCGTCCTCAGCACACCAGCGGGAATGCTGAGGACGCGCTGAGCGCGTCCTTAGCATTCAAGTGGTTAAAAGACAAGCTTTCAAGAGTGTAACCTCTCCTTTTCAGGTCTGGAAGCTATACTGATCAGTGAATGGTATCACTACGTTCAGGTATACTCGTGATTTTGGCAACTGGACTAACACGTTATATATAATATTTTTATATCACATATATATATATCCAGGCACAGACCCCCCAGAATTATATACACAGGCACTGGACCCCCAGAATAATATACCCAGCACTGAGCCCCCAGAATAATATGCACAGCACTGAGCCCCAAGAATAATATACCCAGCACTGAGCCCCCAGAATAATATACACAGCACTGAGCCCCAAGAATAATATACCCAGCACTGGACCCCCAGAATAATATACCCAGCACTGAGCCCCCAGAATTATATACACCGCACTGAGCCCCAAGAATAATATGCACAGCACTGAGCCCCAAGAATAATATACCCAGCACTGGACCCCAGAATAATATACCCAGCACTGGTTATATGGATATACTTGCCCTCAGCTCACGTGGATACATTTGCCCCCAGCTCATATGGACATATTTGCCCCCAGCTCATGGATATATTTGCCCCAGCTCATATGGATATATTTGCCCCCAGCTCATATGGATATATTTTCCCCCAGCTCATATGGATATATATTGCCGATATAATTGCCCCAGGCCAGCTCAAATGGATATAATTGCCCCCAGCTCACACATGGATATATTTGCCCCAGGCCAGCTCACACATGGATATAATTGCCCCAGGTCAGTTCAAACGGATATAATTGGCCCCAGCTCACACATGGTTATATTTGCCCCAGCTCACACATGGGTATAATTGCCCCAGGTCAGCTCAAATGGATATAATTCCCCCCAGCTCATAAGGACATATTTGCCCCAGCTCATGGATATATTTGCCCCAGCTCATATGGATATATTTGCCCCCAGCTCAGATGGATATATTTGCCCCCAGCTCTTATGGATATATTTGCCCCCAGCTCATTTCTCTGCTGGGCAGGCAGCTACATTGTTTCGGGCTCCGGCCACAGCGGGAACCTGCGTTCCCGCAGCGTTCCCGCAGCGTTCCCCCAGTGTTCCCGCAGCATTCCCGCAGTGTTCCCGCTGTGGGAGAACTGTGGGATCGCCATTCCCGCAGGACTCGAGCCCTGGTGGTTTGCCTGATTTACACTATGCTTGCAATTCTTTATTTTAGGCTGGGGTCACAAGAACGCAGTGTGAACGTGTGTTTAGCCGCACTTTATTACAGCCGTGGTAGCAGCAAGTGACGTCCAACGCAGGCCCACACATGAAGTATGGCCGCGCAACGCAAGCGGCAAACAAAGGCATTTTTGCAAGAACGTTGAACCGCTAGTACTGACGTACAGAGTGCGCTGTGTCTGCATAGCGGCTTGTGTACGTGATTAGGAGACGTCAGACGCTGCTCATGTCTGGCCAACATCACATCCAGACACCCAAAGTATCCTGGTTTGGATCCGTAAAAAATCACAGCCGAAATTGCGCATCGTATGACCGCTATCATGTCTTCCGTGAAAAAATGCGTTCGGACGCATCAACGCACTTTTTGATGGTAGACGTGAAAAATGCGTTCGTCTGACCCAACCTTAAGAATCGACTGAGATATCCACTTTACATAGAGGGCTGAAGACGGCCGACAAATAGTCCACTTACCATCACTCTCGAGCCAAGGAGGCTCTACGTTTGTGAGTCTGTTTCATCTTCTTTTTTTAAACAAGCTCCATATAATACAGTGTTACACTAAAAACCTATTTTGTTTTGTAGAAGCATTGGTTTATGTTGATTTACAACAGTTTAATGGAATTTACATAAGTTACCTTTTAAGCGCTGCACTTTACTTGAATCAATTTTTTTTCACTTTTGAAAATTTCACTGCATGATGGTGTGCAGTTCTCTTTAAGTGCTAGCGTGTCTTATTTGTTCGTGTTTTTACCACAGGTTAGCACTGGTGCACTAAAATATGATGAAAATAATGTATCCTCAGAAAGTCTATTTAATAGCGAGAAAAACTGTATATAATATGTGTGGGTTTCTATATCGTTTGGGGTCAGTAACCAATTTAAGGGCTATAGAAACATAGAAAATGTCGGCAGATAAGAACCTTTCGGCCCATCTAGTCTGCCCAATTACATGGATACTTTACCTGGATTTATCTTTTGTTTGGGATAGCCTTATGCCTATCCCATGCCTGCTTAAATTCAATCACTGTTTTGGCCTCTACCACTTCAACTGGAAGGCTGTTCCATGTATCCACCACCCTCTTGGTAAAATAATGCTTCCTGATGTTACTTGTAAACCTTTGCCCCTCTAATCTAAGACTATGTCCTCTTGTTTTGCTACTTTGTTTCCTTTTAAATATACTCCCTTCCTCTACCTTGTGGATTCCCTTTACGTATTTAAATGTTTCTATCATATCTCCTCTGTCTCGTCTTTTTTCCAAGCTGTACATGTTAAGATCATTAAGCCTTTCCTGGTAACTTTTCTCCTTCAAGCCGTACACCAGTTTAGTAGCCCTTCTCTGAACTCTCTCTAAGGTGTCTATATCCTTCTGGAGATACGGTCTCCAGTACTGCACACAGTACTCCAAGTGAGGTCTCACCAGTGCTCTGTACAGTGGCATGAGCACTTCCCTTTTCCTACTGCTAATACCTCTCCCTACACAACCAAGCATTCTGCTAGCATTTCCTGCTGCTCTATTACATTGACTACTTACCCTTAGATCCTCTGCATAGTTGGTGCTAACTTAACCAGAGCTGTTGTAAACTTCCCAGAGCCATTATAGCCTATGGAGGTTTTAAGTTTACAACAGCTCTGGTTAAGTTAGCACCAACTATGTAATATAGCCCCAAGTGTTCCCAGTCATTTGCAGTAAAATAGTAGCTCGGTTAGGTATGTGACATGGAGTGATTCAAGACGGCTGCTGCATATTTAATGAGCCATGTGCTTGGCAGGAAGGTACGCAACCCTAGCCATTTCCTGCCCATCTGTTTCTGGACCCACCTTTAGAGGGGACACCAGCCACCTCCAATGTGAGGCAAGTTTGGCTACAGGCATTGGTCAGTCAAACGAGGTCATCAGTATGGGGCAAAGTGTAATAAATACCTGAAAGGAACCATGCTGGGGGTAGTTCCATGACTATACTGGAAGAAGTAAGAGGTGCCAGTGTACAGTAAATGAACATGGGGCAAGTAACTCACCTCATTGAATCTCACCACCATCATTTAGAGCTAAGTATACCTTTATTATTTGTTGATGTAGAAGGATATGTTTAAGTATTGTCATTTGTATTTTAAATCTTGTTACGCCTTATCTATATTCTTCCTCTTGGATTTATTTTCTTGAGATATTTGCCCATATTTTCGTGACCGAGTATACCTTCGGAAGAGAACTTATCCCATTAAGGACACAGGACGTTCCATGTCGTCCTGCATTTGGCGGGCTTTAACGGTATGGAACGTCCTCGACGTCCGGAGCCCAGCCGCAAGGTATACTCGCCTCCTGCACAGATCTGGCTTCCATGAAGCTGGAGCTGGGGAAGTGCCTGAAAGGAAGGGAGGATCCTTTGGATCCCTCTAACATCCCATCGCCGGGGGCTAGGAGGCTATGGCCAGCATCGCTGGAAAGGTCTGACCTTTCCAGCGATGTATGGGGTTAACCCCTTAGTTGACAGGTTGCGATCTGGCACCAATCGTTGCCGGATCGCGGCCTATTTCTGGTGGGGGCCGCCATCTTGGATGGGCAAAGGATAGACCCCCCACCCCCGTGGGAGGCATGGACACCTTCTTGGAAGGCCTGGAGGCCTGTTTGCAGCTCCTGGAAGGGGAGGATCTGAATGGTCCGCTCACCAGAGGCATGTGAAGACGGATGACGCATACCTTGCAACGCTACCGGAGGGTGGTGGACCCAGGTCTGGCGGAGGACGAGGCTGCATCGGCTGGATGCCCCACTGAGGCTCATGTCGCGGAGGCTGCGGGGAGCCACGAAGAGAGCATTGGGAGCGGTGACACGCTTGTGCTGCTGGAAGACTGCACGGGCTTGTCGGAGTCTGGAGGCCCGAGGAGGGTGAGAGATGACTCGGAGCCCCGGACACTACTGGTCCCTGAGTTGGAGGCTGAGCTGATGCCCCAAGGAGTTTGCAGTCCACGGGATGCGCCCGGAGTGCTGGTCTGTGCGGCACCGGGTAGAGTGCTGACACGACCTGGAGGCCGAGATTGCGGTTTGGAGGGAGTTGAGGGCCCCTCCTTGCCCATTGTGCGGTTGAAGCTGCCCCGGCCTTCTGCGCGGAGCAACACCACGTGGCGGATGAAGATTTCCTCCTGGGAAGCCGATGCCAGGGCTCCCTGGATGTCCGGAGGCCTGCCGGAGCTGTGGAATGGGTACCGCAACGTTAAGTTGGCTGGGGCTGCGATAACAGGCCTTAAGTGTGGTGACATGCCTGCTGCGCGAGCTCCCCTTTTCGAGACACGGGTTAATGGAACCCCAGAGACATTTTTTCCTTTATTCTTTCTTTTTTTGACGCTCCCTGGCTGGGATTTTTAGACTTTTTTCTGCTTTTTGATGCCTAATTATGACTTTACTTTTTGACTTTTTGCAGTATCTTTCCCGCTCTCTGAGAACTTTCCATTCACCTAATTTTCTTTAAGATGACCTTTACTAGATGCTTTCTTTTTATTTATCTTCTCAGACAACTATTGCTGATGACTTTTATGTTTATGTTTTTGACCCCCCCCATATTCTGATTTCTCCGAGACGCTTTATATGATACCATTTTTCTTTATTTTCCTTACGCTGAGTTATTGCAAAAGACTATGTGCGGCCCTGCGAGGCCCTCACTTTCCGTTTGCATGCATGATGACTTATTTCAAAATAAAAAAAAATTAATTCCAAAAAAAAACCATGATGAGCAAAAACAGTCAAAATGAGCTCAGCAAACTTCCACTTCCCCAAGAGCGACGAAGTTGTAAAATTGCTCCCGTCCTTAAGGGGTTAATATCGGTATATTATTTTTAATGCAGCTTAATGAACGAGTAAGAATAAAATTAGAGCTAAACACAAACAGCAGGTAAAAACAGCAGAGGGTACTTTCAGACAGACAATGGTAAAACAGCCTGGTCACTATGGGGGTTAAACTACAGCTATTCGTTTTTTTTTTTTTTTGGGGGTTTTAAAAATATGTTTATTAAAGATTCAAGCAGTACAGCATAGATAAACAGTAAAGATAAGTCAGACATTGATACAATAAGTTTTACCCCCTAAGCATCACACTATACCCTCTCATCCAGACGAATTGTTGTTGTTACTATCTTGAGACGTTCAAGTAGTCATCCAGCGCTCTGGAGACTGACGTTGGTAACAATGGCGGGTCAGTGAGCGAATTCAACAAAAACCATTCCGTATACTGAAAATCATTTTTAATCCGGGTCAGACTGTCCTCTGGTAGGAGTTGTATGAAAGGCCCCCAAACCCCAAAAAACTCTCCCACCTTGTCTTCTTTATGGAGACTCGCTTCTGCCCAATCATGTCGAAAGATAGAGTAAAACCTGGTGTAGAACACCGGGAACGAGGGGGGGGGCTGACATCTATCCAGTGGCCTAAAATGGCTTTCTTTGCGGAGGCTGCAACAATGCCCAGCAGTGTTTTCTGGGCCCTGGACAGTTGTCTTGTTTCCTGATCAGAAAGAATGTGTAATAACACCCAGTCTGGGGAGATCGGCATTACTAATTTTAGGAGTCGGGACCCTAACCTTTTAATGGTGTTCCAGAACAGTTGGATGCGGGGGCAGGACCACAGGCAATGAAAAAGATCTGCCCTGTCTTGTGAACATTTAAGACAGCATCCCGAATTTAGCGGATTATAGAGGGCCAGTCTGGCTGGCGCCACATAAGCCCCATGCAATAATTTGAAAAACATTTCCCCATATTGGGCCAAAGGAATTTGTTTGCGGGATCTAGTGGTGGCTGCTATGAGCGAAAAGGGTGACTGTTGCGGGAGGTGAAGACACCAAGAGGCTATTCCTGTAGTGGCGACTGTCCAGTCATAGTGGGGAGGGAGTATTTGTTGGAAGTTAGCTGTTGAAGGGCCTGTTTTCATTATGGTGTCCAGAGGGTTAAGAAAATCTCTGGACCCCAAGTCCCGTATCTGCTGTGAGATAAATGTGGAGAGTTGTAAGTAATACACGGGGTGCAGATATGTGGGTGCTAGGATGTCGCAGACCGCTTCGTATGAGAGCAGGGTGTGTGAAGGTAGGCTCAGTACTTGACCAATTTGGGATAAGCCCTTACGTACTAAGGCCCAAAAGGCCGGGACGGGTGAGCCGCCTTGGAAGCTCGGGTTGCGAAGCAAAGGCTGATAAATCGAAGTTTTCCAAGATAGGCCCAGTTGTTTCCTGGTCTTGTACCACGTAACTCGGCCTACAGTGAGAAGGGGGTTCGTTCTTTGGGTGGGCGGCAACGAGGAAGGGGCCAGATGAAGAAGAGCCCCTACTGACAATGGATAGGCCATTGCCTGATCTAGTTTATGGTCCGTGAATCTGGAGGAGTTTGTTATCCAGTCTGCTACTAGGCGATATTGGGCTGCCAGGTTATATGATCCTATCTCTGGCATATTCACGCCTCCCAGGCTGTATGGCAATTGTAGTTTGTGCAGTGCTATACGTGCCCTCCCTCCGTCCCATATAAACTTATTAAATAGGGCGTGGATGTTCGAAATGTCCCGTTGTTTGATGAGTATGGGTAGCATTTGGATCGGATATAACAGGCGTGGGAACGCCACCATTTTTATGAGGCTAATCCTCCCCATGTAAAATAGTGGAAGTTTGGTCCAAGAAGCAAGCAGGGTTTTAAATTGGGCTATCAGCGGTGGGATTGTTACTTCGTATAATCTCCCTAAATCAATTGGGAGCAGTAATCCCAGGTATTTAAAAGGTGCCACCCTGACTCCAACTGAATGGCATGTGGTTCGCCAAGGCGGACCTGCAGTTCCTACCCAGAGGAATGGCCAATGTTTTCTCGAAGTTGATTTTAAAACCCGAGGCTATGTGGAATTTTTCCAAGTAGTCAAGTAATGTTGGGAGCGCCCTTTTCGGGTTGGAGAGGAACAAGAGCAAATCGTCTTCAAACGCCACTACCCGCACCTCCTGGTCACCCACCCGTATGCCCTCGACGTCTAGTCGCGTTAGAAGTATGCGTATAAGCGGTTCAAGAGCTAGGTTGAAAAAAAGCACCCCTGTCTCGTACCACGTTCCAGTAAAAAGGGATTAGAGTTGAGCCCATTAGTCGTTACCGTGGCCGCCGGGGAGTGATATAGTGCCTCAAACACGTTTCTAATTGAGCTGCCAAAAAAATGGTATTTAAAAAACCGCCGCAAGTAGGCCCACGATATTCGGTCGAATGCTTTGTCAGCATCGCAACTAAGGACCAAGTCCGCCGCCGACTGACGATCATTCGATGCCCATATTGCTGCCAAAGTGCGTCTAATATTCTGCACTGAGTGACGTCCCTTTAGGAAACCCGTCTGCGCAGGGGAGATAAAGTCCGTCAAGGGCGCATGGAGTCGGGAAAGCCATGATACCGGATAGAAGTTTCAGGTCGACATTCAAAAGAGAAATCGGACGGTAGGACGTGATGAGCATGGGATCTTTATTTGGTTTGGGAAGGACCACTATTCTCGAGGTATGAAAGGTTGGTGGGGGGTCTTTACCCTGTAAAATATTATTGTACAGCGTAGCAAGGTGCGGCCCTACAGGACCCTTTAGAATTTTCATAAAATTCCGCCAAAAAAAAACGTCCGGACCCGGTGTCTTATGAAGCTGTAAGCGAGCAATGGCTTTATGGATTTCCGTCGTGGTAATTGGGGTGTTCAACTGTTCCCAAGCCTCTGAGCTTAATTCAGGTAGGTTAGCCTCTAGAAAGATACCCGCCTGCGACTCCCAAACGTCCGGTTCTGCCTTGTAAAATTTTTCAAAATAGGCCCTGAAATAAGCAATAATTTTAAACGGATCTGTTAGAAGCTCCCCGGTAAGTGTCCTGATTCTCGAGATCGAGGGGGGTGTTGGCGTTTGCATTCGAAGAAGGTTGGACAATAATTTCCCCTGTCTGTTACCCCAGCGAAAAAAACTGTTTTTTTGGTGGAACCAAAAATATTGTGCCCTGTCCTCAACTATTTCGGCATATGCCTTCTTGCTGTCCTTGTAGTCCGTCGCAGATTTGGCAGTGGCTTGCAGTAAGTGGGACCTATACAAGGTCACTAGGGTCGAATGCGCCTCCAGTAGCCTCCTATTGATCTCCTTTCGCTTGCGCGATACATATTCTATGATATGCCCCCCTCATTACTGGTTTGGCCGCTTCCCAGAATAAATTAGTGTCGTCTAGGTGTTCAATATTATCATCCACATAATTGTGCCAACACAATTCCACATGCTTCCTAAATCCCTCTGACTTGTATAGTGAATCCGGGAAACGCCAGTTGCGGGACTGCGGGAGCGGGGAGCTGAAACGTAGTTCGATCGTGACTGCCGCGTGGTCAGAGATATGTATCATGCCAATGGAGGCGTCAAGTAAGGTGTACTGTAGGGAGAGGGACATGAGAAACATATCAATGCGCGAAAAAGAATCGTGCGGGTGTGAATAAAAGGAGTAATCCCTCCCCTCCGGGTTAAGAAATCTCCACGCGTCTACCGGCGCAATATGTTCTTGTAAGAATTTAGGTCCTGCAGTGGACTGCAGGTTGTCTGGCGACCTTCTAGGCCGAGAGCGATCTAGAGTTTGGTCTACCACTGCATTAAAATCTCCGCCCACTAGACAGTGATCGAAAGTGTATTGCAACATTTGTGTATATAAGTCCGAGTAAAACTGTTGGTGTGGAGGATGGGGGGCATACACATTCACCAGCAAGTATTTTGCTTCTTGGATGGACACCAACAGGATGGAAAACCTGCCCTGTGGATTGTTTTTCTCCTCAAGGACTACATGTGGAAGTTTCCTGTTTAGCAAGATTGCCGTGCCACGTTTTTTGTTTACATAGGGGGCTGAAGATTGGTAGCCTATCCAGGGTGCCCTGAGGAGGTTAGTGGTTGAAGACCAGTGGGTCTCTTGGAGAAAGACAATATCCGGTCGTAAGCTAGTTTAAGCCCTCCACATTCCACGAGATCACCTTAAAGGAGCTCTTAGGAATCGGAGGCGGGGTTACCCTGGTCCGGGGGTCAAGTACGGGAACGGACACTGCGTGTCTAGTGCAGCTAGAGGGGATTCCTCATGGCAATGGGGGAACGTGGCTGTCCCAGCAGCAGCCACAATTCCCAGTCTAGGGGGTAGAGAACCTAATTGCTGACTTGAATCTGGATTTTGAACTTTTTTTTTCGGAACCATAACATATTGAAACTAAAACTTAAAACTAAGAACATTAACCATCGAAAAACAGAAACTAGCGAACAGCACGTCAAACCAGGGACGTGCCATCCATCATGTAAAACTTGACCAAACATTAGCAAAAATGTCACGAACGGTTGCATTCGCATTGTAACTATCTTACTGAGCTTCAATGCCGAAACTAATGCAGATTAGGAGGGACTCTGCTCCCCTCGCACCGGGGAGCGCCTAGGCAGTGGCGTCTCCCCTCCGCTCATTTCCTCTCCACGAAGAAGGGCGGTCTCGGCCTCACGTGGAGTATCAAAATAATGCGTTGTTCCATTAAAAACCACACAGAGTCTGGCCGGGTAGAGGAGGGAAAAGCAGATTTTCTGGGCTACCAACTTGGAGCATACTGAAGAAAACGCCCGTCGTTTAGATGATACTGCGGCGGAAAATCCTGAAAGAGCCGCAGAGTGTCCCCTTGGTAGTCCAGGTTACGTAGGCGATGATACGCTTGGAGAATCTTGGTTTTGTCGGTATAATTCAGGAAACGCATAAACACCGGCCACGGGGGTCCTGCAGATGGATTCAGGTCCGGGCCTAGTCTGTGTACTCTCTCCACCGCCACCGGACAGGACTCGGCGCTGTAGCCTAGGTGGGAAGGCAGCCATACCGACACCCATTCGTGTAAGGCCTGACCTTTCACTGTTTCCGGTAGGCCAATGATGCGCAGGTTGTTCCGGCGGCTCCTGTTTTCCAGGTCGTCTAATTTATCTGTCAAGCCTTGAATGATGGTAGTTTGGTGGTCAAGTTGGGTTTGTAGTGGGTTAACCGTATCCTCCAAGGTGGACACCCTTTCCTCCACCTCTGTTAGCCTATGAGCTTGTGACGTCAGTTGTGATAGAACATTCTTGATGGTAGCCGTGAGGCATCCCAGTTTGTCGTCCAGCAGCGGAGAGAGAGCTGCAGAAATGTCCGCCACACTCAGGGGGGGTGTTCCATCCGTGGACCGTGCATGTGAATCAGCCACTTCCGAAGCTGATAACTCGGACTCTAGATCCATCGAGTCCCGAGAGTGTGGCGAAGGTGAATCCCTCCCCGTCCGGGGCTTCGGAGCTGGTTTAGGGACCATCTTGGTTGAGGATTGTTTTGCGTTTTTTCCGGTCATTACAAATTTGTCCATCTCTCCCCTCAGCGTCCAAGGTGTTTCGAGGGGGTTCCGACCGTAGAAGCGCTATGGGTCACTGCGGGCAGCGGGGTATGAAGGTGCGGCGAGTTTGTAGAAAGATACAGCGCCCTAGGTGTCCCTGGGACTATGAAAAATTACCAGTTAGTTGAAGGTGAAGAAAGAGAAAAAAAAAAAAATTCTGAGCAACAGTGTGTCGCCTCCCCCGATGGGGAGACTAAGAAAAATTACACTAGTTCGGCAGGAGTTGGAAAGGCTCCCTCCCCTCCTTTATGTGAAGTGGTTGACCCCACGACGTGGGGGACTGAAAAATTATGAAAAATTAAGAAGAGAAGAAGCGGCCCACCCTGCCGTGGGAGTTTGGGGTGTCCCCTGGTGGGGGGGGTCGCAGGGATCAAAAATTGAATCGATCGACTCAGGGGGCGCAGGCGATGCTGGTCAATGTCGGGTCGGATAGTTCGTAGTGCGAGGCTTGGTTGTGGCCACCAAAGCCTCCGCCGTTCGGCGGGAAAGGCGTCCCTGCCCTCGTGGCCGCACAGTTGGTGTTGTCCAGTCCGGCCACCGATAATATTACTGTGGAGGCGTATATGCGCCCCCCCCAACCGGTGTTAGTGTCCCTCTCAGAGCGCAGATGGCCCACACAGGTGTCGTCCCCCAAAATGGCGCCAATAGGCCCCGTTATTGCTGGCCACCGAGGAAGCGGTGCCCCGCCCCCCGTTGGATTTGCGGTGGGGCCGGGGTGATCTGCCCAGACGCTGGAAAATGGCAGCCGCCTCCCTCCACCTCACTCTGGCCGCTCCTCGCGGGGACCAACCCCCGTTCCCGTTCCAATGATTCGGCCTCCACGCCCCAATGTGCCTCCTCCACCGAAGTGCCGTGGGTACTCCCCCCTCAGCGTCCGTAGGCCTCACCTCACCGTCGTCTAGCGCACCTCTGATGGCGGCCCCTTGTGCTTGTCCTCAGGTGCTCCCCGCACAGGCGTGTTACTGTGGTGGGTGGGCTGGATGTGGTTCGGGTCCTTGACAATGAGCAAGGTAGTGTTGTGGTTCCTGGTGTCCCGCCTAGGACAGGCTGGGACGTGTGGCCCCGTTGTGGCCTGGCGCTTCCGGGGCTATGGATGCTGCGGGTCCGGGTCCAGCCGGAAAATAGCTGTCTCAGGGTGCAGCAACGATCGTTAGTGCTCCCGGTGGTGTTCAACTCCGTTCCGGTGTCCTTAGTCCGCTCAGCGGAGAAAATTTTTGAGGAGCGGTGTGGAGCTCGAAATAAAAGTGGCCATTAGCTTGGCCCGCCTCCCGGAAATCAGCTATTCGTTTTTTTTAATCATTATTCCAATGTTGTTTTAAACAAGGGCAGGTATACTTTGGTGATATCAATGTCCTTCTGGTAGTGGAGTAATATTCCCATTTGTGATGAAGTCTGATAGCTGTAAGTATAGCTGTGCCCGGTCTCAAGCCATGGCCATGCTTCATACTGATGTCCTTTGCCTTTTATTTTGTGTCTCTCTTTTTAGCAGACACACTTAAAACTACAGGAAATAAAACCATATAATGTTCAAAATATGCATTTCTCAGTCCTTTACACCAGAAATCTGATAAACCCAGTTACATAATTAACAGATCGCATTGTCCATGTAAAGTGGTATAAAACATTACACACAATATAAAACAAAAAGAGCTCCTAATAAATTACTGTGTGCGCCTCTTAGACCACATGCGGCTAACGTAGTTCTTTTTGAGGAGTTATGCAGCACATTGAGCTGTCTCTTCCAGCAACTGCAGCAGCTATTTCCTGATACACGACGCTAGTGGGCAGTCACACCTACTACATAACAAAGACACTAGACAGAGTGCCTGTCTAGTATTTATTTATACAGAACACATGTACCAGGATTATTTTAGGGACAGACCAGAAATAAATGAGTAGGAGACACAATAGGGCATTTGCCTGGCTATTCCTCAATATGTCGGAGTCTTGATCCTCTCTCCAACTTCCACCTCTGGTTCATTGTCTTCTGCAGACGGGCCCTGGCATTTCCCCTTTGCCCTATTAATTGTGCATCAATTGCTTGTATTAACTATATTTGGGATACAGGGATACCCTTTGCCAAATGTCATTGACCATATATTTGAAGGTATCCCACAACCATTGTTGTTCACTTTGTCATGTGTGTCTTTTAGTATTTAATAAATATTTTTTTCTGTATTTGTATACCTAACCCAGCTCACTTCGTTGGATTTCTGTCCAAGTGATTCCCTTTCATTCCTTGTTTCTTAACCTAAAATGTGACCAAAAAAATCCTGAAAAATAAAATAAAAATCCTAAAAGACTTTTTGCTGCAAGTGAAAAAATAAACAGTTGAATAACTATTTAATAAAAACGGGGAATATTTCTTAAATCGAAAACTATGGAGAAAAGCTACGATGCTTTAAAATAAATTAGGAAACACAAAAGTTAACCAAAAAATGCCTACAAAATCCTAAAAAATAGACTTTTTGCTGCAAGTGATAAGATTAAATGGTTGAATAAATATTTAATAAAAATGGGGAATATTTTTTACATTGAAACCTATGGGATTATTTTGGTACTGGCTGTATTTTATTTGATCACTGGCTGTTATTTTTATTGCAGTTCCGGCTGTATTTTATTTTATTACGGCTGTTATTTTCATTTTTTTATAGCACTGGCTAGTATTTTATTTTAGTACCGGCTGGTTGCTGTCTTTGGTACTGAAATATATTTCAACAGCAAGAAAGGGGGAAATTTTGGATCAACCCCGAAATACGAATTAACAATGAAAAACTAATACTGGGGGGCGTGGCTGACTGCCGACGTGAGAGGACGCTGACTGTCGAGGCTCTGTCCTAAGCGGGACTTTTTGGAGCTTCTCACCCTACCTGAGTGCCTTTACCTCTCTCACCTCGGCTCCACTGCGTGCTGGACGACACCCCTGCTCTCTGAGACACCTATCTGGGGTTCCTGCTTGTGATCTGGGACCGAAGCAGCTGCATTCCTCGACTGGAGTGTGTGGCGGGCTGCCATCTTGGGGCCTACATCACTCCCTGCGGACTCTTCAGTTCACCCAGAGGGGACAATCGATGCAAGCTGGGCGGATGGAGGGCCCTACTCTCCCGACCGTATCGGATATACAATCTGTGGAGGTGGACGGCACATGTGATGACTGGCGACGGGATATTCCCCCCTCCCGATACCTAGTGCTGCGATTTCGGCTGTTGGGGAGTGCCTGGTGCTGTTGGATGGGGAGGATGAGCGTCCCAGAGGCGATTGGTGTCACCTGATGGACATCTTGCGGGCTTCCTGGGCTTCGTGCGTGAGTGCCTCTGGTGATACTTCCCCCATGTGCTGTGCACTTTCCTGTCCCGTAGCTGCTGGAGGTGAGGAGCGCTGTGCTTGGAGCTGCGGCCTGGATGTCACTCTACCGCTGGACTGTGTACTAGCCGGTCTGGGGATGGCCGGGTCGAGAGATGGGATCCATCTCCTCCTGTCTGAGCCGACCGCTTCACCCCTTGAGAAGAGACATCATCGGATTCTGGGCCCGGGGAGCTGGGTTTCGAGATGGTGTGGTCTCCTGGGGGCTGCTTAGCTGGAGGACTTCTTGCCTCCCTTGTATCTTGGAGGGGGCTGTATGTCCTAGGGCAGTGATGGCGAACCTATGGCACGTGTGCCACAGCTGGCACGCGGGGCTGTCTGTGGCAGCACATGAGCCATAGGCTTGCCTTAGTATCCAAGCTCCTTCGTGTAGCCGCCAGCAAAGGATGTAGCCCGGCCGCTCACCTGGGATCCACCAGCCACGATGTCGCGAGATCGTGGAGTTCACAGCGTTCGGTTACCTTTCTCCAGCCATTCGGATCTCTTTGAATAACCCTGTATGTCTCTGCTAAATCCAGAGGAGTTGCCGTTCTGATAGCCAAACATATTCCATTCGTTTGTACGCATCAGAAGACTGATCCTCAGGGTAGATATTTAATCCTTGAAGGGACGCTTGGCACACAGCTTACATTAGCTAATGTATACTTGCCTATTAAGAATCAGTGTGGGACTTTGCGGTCCATCTTGTCACAGCTCTCAGACTTCGGAGAGGGTTTATGGATTTGTGGAGGGGATTTTAATATCCCACTTGACAATTCTCGAGAGGCTGTTATACCTGCCCCTAAAACAGAAACATCAATGCATCACAGATATTTACAATTATTGCACCAATATCAGCTGGTTGACGGTTGGAGGTTGTTAAATCCCATGGTTAAAGATTACACATTTTATTCACACGCGGCAAACTCCTATTCCAGACTCGACACCTTTTTGATTCCACACTTTCATCTACAAACACTACAGTCGGCAGTGATCGCACCTATTACATGGTCCGACCACACACCGGTATTAATGACTATAGATATCCTTACTATACCACCCCCACAATGTACCTGGAGGTTAAACGAATCGATATTGCGCGACGTGTTGATTAGACAAGATATCAAAGATACGATAGATCGCTATTTTGAAGATAACTCTTCTGAGGTTTCACTGTCAACAATATGGGAGGCACATAAATGTGTCCTTCAAGGTAAATTTATACAAATTGGTGCCCAACATAAAAAAAACTCTCGAGTCGGCCCTTCTCTCTCTACTCGATAGCATCCATAAATTCGAAGTGACCCATAAATCTTCCTTGTCTCTTTCGGTGTTTAAGGAACTCACTACTCAAAGAGCCCAACTGAAAAAGTTAATGTCAGACCAGGCGTTTAAATCCCTCCGCCACACTAAACAATTGTTCTATGTACAAGGAAATAAATGTGGTTGATTACTAGCTCACGCTTTAAGGTGCAAACATCAAACTACCTATATTCCTAAAATTAACCTCCCTGGCGGTCTAATTTTTTTCCAAATTTTGTGTCTAAAAGAGTCTCAATTTTTTTTAAAGGAAATGTGTTTTTATATATATAGTAAGCCTGTAATAATTAGGAATAACACACTGAAATCCGTGCAAGCAAGAGTCCTTCCTGGTAAAATCCTTTATAAATAAATAAAATAAATAGTAAATACACTGAGTCCGATAAAGTTTGAAACACAACATAATAATTTATTATCCCAAAAATAATTATCCAAAATAATGCTAATAAATTATATTCAATAAAATAAACAAAAAAAACTCAAATCTTTCAGAAAACAAGGTTGCAATATTAGACTACCAGGGTTATTCAAAGAGATCCGAATTGCTTGAGAAAGGTAACCGAACACTGAAAATCAGCGTACAGTTACCTTTCTTGGCCATTCGGCTATCCAGAGAGCAGGCAATTCGCCAAATCCTGGCGAATTGCCTGAACATACGGTGCCTGTTCGGTGCCTGTTCGAGGGCAGTGAAAACCCCATAGAGAAGCAATGCTTCGGCTATTCAGAGAACACAAACCAGCAGTGAAAGGTTCCCCTAATGCCCTGCCATTCGGTGGTTTAATTCGACAGGTTTATTCAGGCGAATCATCATAGGTTTCAATGTTAAAAATATTCCCGTTTTAATTCAATATCTAATAAACCGTTCATTATAAAATTCTGCAGTAAAAAGTCTCTTTATTTATAGATTTTTTAGGATATTTTAAGCATTTTTCTGTAATTTTTTTTTAAAAAGTCCGATTTTTTTTAAAGTTTACTTATTTTGTCTGTACCAGCCCTCTTTATTATCATTCCCTGGACCTCATATGTAAATTTCAGACATTTTCGCTCAGTCGTTTCTTTGCAAACAGTGTTTCACTTTTCAAACATTCATGCAAACTGTTTTTCTAATTTATTCACTGCCCTCTGTCTGCGGTTGGTGGCTAAGCTGCATGTGATCAGCTCCTGCTCGGGTTTTTACGGCGTCTTCGACGGGTTAATCCAGATGTTTTTGTGGCTTTTCTGCGTGCATTCGCCGGGTTTTGCGGTTAGTTTTCGTCGGGTTTGCGCTAGCTTTTCCCTGCAATTCGGGGACCCTGTGGTGCTTGCTGAATACACAGCAGGGTCACCGAAATGGGATCGGCAAAAGGAACCGAATTGAAGAGAACGAAAAGTCACCGAACTTGCGGTGAGTTTTCGAATCTCTTTGAATTACCCTGTATGTATATGTATGGTCTGTTTCTGATCCTTTAGTGCCACCTAGTGGCCGTACATGAGCAGGTCATGCTGCTCGAAATTTGCCATTGGAATTCAGTGTATTCCTTTTTTTTCAGTTTGCTGCCTGGTCCCTTCCCCCTGCATCGTGTGACTCGCAGGGAGCGTTACCAGGAGGCAACTCGCTGCGATCACACTGCGGGGGAGCGCAGGATGAGGTAAGTATGCAGCCCGAGTGTGGCTCGGGGTTACTGTTCGCGGTAGCGAAAATTAACCCCGAGTCACACTCGGGAATACCGCCAGAGAGGTTAAACAGACTCATGGGCCGGACCTTCTTCTTAATAAAGAAATAAATATTTCACCTATTTATACCACCTGCGTGACACACCGCTTGACAGTGAGGAAATCCGTGAATACCTTAAGGACTCACTTCATTCTATATTATCTCCTGAAACGTCACAAGCACTTGACACTCCATTTACTTTAGATGAATTAACAACTGCAATTCGTTCCACTGCGTCAGGTAAAAGCCCAGGTCCAGACGGTCTCACGATTGCATATTATAAAGACATTTCAATCCAGTCTAGGACCCCATTTACTGAATGTGATTAATGTGTTAGACCAGACCACCAGACTTGACCCGGCATCTCTGTGTGCACATATTACACTTATCCCTAAACCAGATAGGGATCACGCCCTGGTGTCCAATTATCGACCCATATCCTTACTTAATGTTGATATAAATCTGATGGCCAAAATGATGGCTATTCGCCTTAATCCATTAATCCCTAGTCTAATACATCCAGATCAAACAGGGTTTGTTCCCACGAGAGAAGCAAGAGACAACACCATACGAGCTATTGACCTCATTCATTTGGCACACACATCCTTCACCCCTACCGTGTTTTTGTCGATAGAGGCTGAGAAAGCGTTCGATCGAGTAGACTGGACATTTTTATTTGACACACTATCAGGGTTGGGGTTTGGTCCAAAATGGTTAAGTTGGATACACTCTCTATATAATAACCCAAGCGAACTCCATACGAGTCAATGGATTATATTCCCGAGACATACATATACGCAAAGGAACGCGACAGGGTTGTCCTCTTTCACCACTCCTTTTCATACTCACATTAGAACCTTTGTTACAGAGAATTAGAGACCATACAGATATCACTGGATACCCACTTCAGTTGCATCATTATAAAGTTGCGGCCTTTGCGGATGACATTCTCCTCTCCATTACTAACCCGATGGTCTCTCTTCCACATCTCATGACGGAACTAGAAGTGTATGGACACCTATATAATCTTCACATCAACCATTCTAAATTCGAGGTTTTGGGAGTGGGGATAAAGAGAGATTTACAGGCAGAATTAGAGCGATGCTTCCCATTCCGTTGGTCCCAGAATTCGATTAAATACTTGGGTGTACAATTAACTAGAGATTTAACACAGTTTTATAAGTCTAATTATGAACCGCTCTTGAAAAAGGTAGAACAGGACTTGAAGAGAAGGAGGCTTCCCCATATTTCTTGGATGGGGCGCAACAATGTTTTAAAAATGAACATTCTCCCTAGATTCTTATATATCTTTCAATCGGTCCCCATCGGGGACCCACCACAATTTTTTGCAAAACTGAGATCGATGCTCCTGGCATATGTCTGGGGCGATTCTCATTCTAGGGTCTCATACTCGGACATGACCATTCACCGTAATAAGGGAGGTTTAGGTATGCCTAATTTGGAATTGTACCATTCAGCTGCGTTGCTTTTACGTTTAGGTGATTGGTGTATGTCTCCACCACATAAACTATGGATACCTATTGAACAAAAATCCTTGAGGGTCCCAATATCTTCGTTACCTTGGCAAACTGCATCAATAAAACAATTGGTCATCAATATACACCCACTTCTTACACCAACACTCCTTAGATTTCGTAACCTTAGGAGGTCTTTATCTCTTTCCACATACCCTTCTCTGCTCTATCCGATCACCTTCAATCCTTTGTTTACGGAAGGTATGTCGCATAACTTCATGCCTGCGTTGGTGGACTGCCCGTATATCCCGCTTTATAAATGCATGACTAACTCCACACTACTCCCGAAAGACTCCTTATTCCCAGATGATAACTCTCCTTTGACAGATTTTCGCTACCGTCAACTTCAGCATTTTATATCTTCCTTAGGTGACCCTAATGAGATTAGGTTCGATGAGTCTCCATTTGAGACCCTATGCGTTACGGAACCTTACCTTCCACATATGCTTTCCATTATATATGGGACACTTTTAGACGCCTCCACCCCTTCCCTTCCCTCATATGCAGTGCGGTGGAATAGGGATTTAGATGGCTTAATCCCTGATGATGAATGGAACTCCATTTTCCAGAGTGCAGCACACGCATCTCGAAGTTTACACGTTCAACAGTCTCATTATAAATTTCTATCATGATGGTACCTCACGCCATCACGACTACACAAAATCTACCCGACTTCAACTGACCAGTGTTGGCGATGTCAAAAAATCAGCGGGTACATTGATACATATATGGTGGGATTGCACACACATTCGCTTTATATTTGAGGAAATTAACAAAATTACTAACATGGAATTAATCCCATCCCCCCAAGTAGCGTTATTCCACTTGGTACCATTCTCTCCACTCACCTATAGGAAATCCTTGGTCATTCAACTTTTTAACATAGCCAAATCCATAATTCCTAGACACTGGCGCACCACAACGACTCCAACACTTACGGAATGGATAACCGCAGTAGATGCTATTCGAGACATGGAGGAGATGTTCTTCTCCATGGATAATAATAATTATGACAAATATTTCACTACGTGGTATTGGTGGACTGATTATTTGTCCAAACGACCACATTAACAGCTCTTTTGTGTTACTAGGGATTAGACCTTCTTGTTACGCCTGGAATACCATAACTCTTTAACCCAGGGGCGTAACTACCAGGGGTGCAACTACCAGGGGTGCAGAGGGTGCGACCGCACCTGGGCCCTTGAGTCCAGGGGGCCCACACTCACCTGCCTGGGGGCTTGCTCATATATAATTCTTATTTTAATTTATTTTATACTTATTTGTGAGTTATACTTTGGAGCTCTGTGATACGCTCATACACACCACATATTACTGTGAGTTTTGTTGCTGTAAACCTCTGTGATACACTCATACACACCACATATTACTGTGAGCAGTGGCGGAAGTACCAGGGTCACAGCGGTCGCACTTGCGACCAGGCTCTGGCATTCCGCCACTGGAGGGGGGCCCAGGCAGCCTGCAGATTCCGGCAATCGGTGCCGGAATCTGGGAGCAGCGCCGCCGGGGTGTTGTCTCTTATCTTGCTCCTCGTCGAGAGCTGTTCCAAGCAGCCTTCAGCAAAAATCGGAACTCCACCTACCCAGGCTCTTGCACTTGTCACTGTGCAGGGGGCTATACAGGGGCGTGAGCGAACTCACGCGCCTGTACAGCGACAGATGTGCAGGAGCCTGGGTAGGTGGAGTTCCGATTTTTGACGAAGGCTGCTTGGAATAGCTCTCGACGAGGAACGAGATCCGACACAACACCCGGCATGCAGCTTGGCCAGAACCACCTGACCAGCACGAGAACACGGCTGCGCTGGTCAGGTGGTTCCCGACTAGCAGCCAAGTTGCTTGCTGGGGGCGCAGAGGTGAGAGCTGGGGACAAATACATCCATGAGAGCTGGGGCAAATACATCCATGTGAGCTGGGGGGGGCAAATACATCCATGTGAGCTGGGGGGCAAATACATCCATGTGTGCTGGGGGGCAAATACATCCATGTGAGCTGGGGCAAATACATCCATATGAGCTGGGGCAAATACACCCATGTGAGCTGGGTGCAATATATATCCATGCGAGCTGGGGCAATATATATCCATGCATGCTGGGGGTAAATATATCCATGCGAGCTGGGGTAAATATATCCATGTGAACTGGGGGCAATGTATCCATGTGAGCTGGGAAAAATATATCTATGTGAGCTGGGGGGTAAATATATTCATGTGAGCTGTGGGTAATACTATCTTTTTTATATTGCAGGGGGGAAAAAAAAGAGTAAAAACATAGATCTTTTTTGGGGGGAGGGGGGCCCTTCATGGATTCTTGCACCGGGCCCTCAGGTTTCTAGTTACGCCACTGCTTTAACCTCTGCCTTTGCTTATTGACCTAGCCCATTACCTTTGATATATACATTCTATTTGGGATGCTTTTATTATAGTTTCTTTTAAAACAAAAAAAGGGTGAAAAAAGCACTTATTTACAGTGTTACCAGACGCAAACCTTTTTTAATTACAATTTCTGTTTTTGCTTTCTATGTACTGCTACTTAGTATGACAACTTTTCAAATATCTTCCAGTTCAATATATGCACTAGTTGTATTATTGCACATAGTTATTGTTTCAATTGTTATTATATAGTGTGGTGTATTAACTTGTGAAAAAAACAATAAAAATGTATTTATATATTTATTTTAAAAAGATTATAAAAGATTATAAAAAATAGACTTTTTGCTGCAGATTAAGATATTAAATGTGTTTAATAAATATTCATTAAAACCAGGAATATTTTATACAGTGAAACCTTTGGGATTCGCCTGGTTTAAACCTGTCAAATGAAAACACAGAACATCAGGGCATTTCAATGACATTTCTCTGCTGTTCGGTGTCTCTGAATAGATTAACCATTGCTTCTCTATGGGGGAGGGCACTGTAGTCGAACAGGCACTGTATTTAGTGGCAATTCACCAAAATTTGCCAAACTGCCTGCTTTCTGAATCGCTGAATGGCCACGAAATGGCACCATACGGGGAAATTCTCTGTTCGGTGCATTTCGGCTCTCTGTGAATAACCCTGTATGTTATATATTTATGAGTAAAGATTCGCTTGGGATTTAGTGATTAATTAACACTTGAGGTCTGGAGATAGAATAATATTGCACATAACCTTATGTAAGCTCTCGAGCAGGTCCTCTCCCTACAGTTCTATGTGTTTACCTTTTATGAATTACAGATGTTCGTTTCGTTCCGAATCAAAATTCCGATGAAATTTACCGATTCGTATTTTGGAAGTGTTTCTGATATACGAATCGGTTCCATCCGAAACTAAAACGAATCGATTTGGACCGAAACGGAATAAAACAAATGGATTTCCTTTTTACGGATCAATTTGTTATACCGTTTCACTTACACTCGATTCCCCATAGACAAGTAGGGCACTATCATGTATCTTAACCCTTTCACTGCTGAGCCATTTCACCTCTGTGTGCTGAGCTCATTGTTACTGTTTTGTGCTCATCATGTTTAAACGCCATTATTATTCCATAGTTGGCGCTAAGATTAGCGTTTCAATATGTAAACATTACCTCTAGGATAGGTGATTGTAACGCACGCCGCACATATTAAATTGCTGAAGCTGCCCTCGTTAGTAATGCGTTTGCTATCTGTACTTTATGCATCCTATACTTAACATGGGGAGCGCCAACGTCCATTAGCGTTTCGATAAGTAAGGTATTACAAAGTCCTAGCGCTAATTACTGCAGGGACGCGCAAGACAAAACGTTAGCACCTTCTAAAAGCTGGTTCTAACGGATTCTGCATTTGCAAAATCATTTAACACCCCCTAAACCCCCCATACTGGAGGAGAATCAGTGCTCAGCTGGTAGATATTTTGCAGAATAAAGGGTTAATGAATGGCCTGATCGTGCTGTGTCTCCCTCCCTGTCCCTCAGTGCTGGATCCAGACAACTCACAGCTCAGTGTCTGCCATTCCCCTCCCCCAGCAACAGCTCCTGCACCATGTGAGACTATGCAGTCACATGAGCTGTGATGTCATCAGAGTGCGTCCATTCCTCCCCCCTGTAATGTGTTGCATGGAAATTGTGTGTGACTGAGAAGCTGAGGCTGTGCAGGGAATGACCTGCCCTGTCCCCTTACTACAGGCTCCATGAAGCTGCTCACACCCCCATGTGACTGGAGAGGACACACACAGGAGTAGAGACAGAGCTGGTGTCCTGGGAGAGGAGGCTCAGGTATGTGTGGGCGCCATGTTCCACATGATATTTATTGCATGGAAAGCTGTCTCTTGTCATTGTGGGACAGTCATGGCGCAGCCCTCATAGCCGCGTAGCTCCATTACAGCGCCGTGTGAGTCGCCGCGCAGGGAGGAGCTCTGGTGTGACTTTAAACATGGGGACATTCACCTGGCCGAGGATCATGGAAATAACAGTCCGCCCTGCTACCCCTATCCAATCTCCAAGCTCCGCCTGGCGCTATAAAGCGGCGCTGTAATGACTGTATGAACGCCACGTCCTCCCGGTCTCTACAAAGTGGCGCTGTAATGACTCTGTATGAAATGAAAAAATTTCCTGAAAGCCTGTCCTGTTTGTTAATATTGCAATGTATAGCCAGACACCCTATTTACACACACACACCTGGTGTCTGTTGGGTATAAATGTATCTGATGCCTGTCGAATATATTATATATAAATAATATACCCCACAGGCATCAGATACATGTATATCCAACAGACACCAGCCCACAGTGTATGTGTGTGTATATATAATATATACACACACACACTTCAGACCAGGTGTGTGAATATTATTATACTCCTCAGACCAGTTTGTGTATACACAACACACATGTCAGACCTCAGACCAGATCTTGTGCAGAGTTTGAGATCTCGCGAGATCATGGCAGGGGGCTTCCCAACGAGCGGCTGCTCGAAGACTGTGCTGGCGGCGCTCGTTGGAGTTGGAAGGCACGTGGTAAGCTGCAGGGGCCTGTCCGAATGCCGTTAGTGGATTTGGAGAGCGGCCCCAGCCCCTCTGATGCTGGCAAGCCAGCTCAATGCTGGCTTCCGGTATCGGGGGCATCTGCAGGAGTACCAAGTACTAGTATCGGTGCATCCCTAACTCTAAACATAAACGTTTGATAATTTTTTTTTAAGAATCAATCATTTTTAGTCCACACAAGGCAGGCAATAGCCATGTCATTAATATATATATATATATATATAAAAATTCAATTAATTACAGTTACAAGCATTTATAAAGCGCCAACAAGTTCTGTAGCGCTGTACAATGAGAGAGACAAAACATATATACAGTTGTGTTCAAAATTATTCAACCCCCACTGAAATTGAGTGTTTTGGCCAGTTTGACATTGATTTTGATCATTCAGTCATCTTGCTTACAATTAAATCAAAGAGGCACGTGTAGGTCAGACAAATATAACATAACATTTATAATGAAATAACCACAAATGTCTTTTCTGTGCTCACACCATTATCAGTTTTATTCAACCCCCAAGTGACATTCAATCTTAGTACTTAGTACAACATCCTTTTACAGTTATAACAGCTTTTAAACGTGAAGCATAGCTTGACACAAGTGTCTTGCAGCGATCTACGGGTATCTTCGCCCATTCGTCATGGGCAAAAGCCTCCAGTTCAGTCACTTTCTTAGGCTTGCGCACTGCAACTGCTTTCTTTAAGTCCCACCAGAGGTTCTCAATCGGATTTAAGTCAGGTGACTGCGATGGCCACTCCAAAATGTTCCAGCCTTTAATCTGCAACCATGCTCTAGTGGACTTCAAGGTATGCTTGGGATCATTGTCCTGTTGAAAGGTCCAACGTCTCCCAAGCCTCAGGTTTGTGACGGACTGCATCACATTGTCATCCAATATCTCCAGGTACTGAAGAGAATTCATGGTACCTTGCACACGCTGAAGCTTCCCTGTACCTGCAGAAGCAAAACAGCCCCAAAGCATGATTGACCCCCCGCCATGCTTCACAGTAGGCAAGGTGTTCTTTTCTTCATAGGCCTTGTTCTTCCTCCTCCAAACATAGCGTTGATCCATGGGCCCAAACAGTTCTAATTTTGTTTCATCAGTCCACAGAACACTATCCCAAAACTTCTGTGGTTTGTCCACATGACTTTTGGCATACTGCAGTCGACTCTTCTTATTCTTTGGAGACAGCAAGGGGGTGCGCCTGGGAGTTCTGGCATGGAGGCCTTCATTACGCAGTGTGCGCCGTATTGTCTGAGCTGAAACTTCAGTACCCACATCTGACAAATCTTTTCTCAGTTCCTCAGCAGTCACACGGGGACTTTTCTCCACTCTACGCTTCAGGTAGCTCACAGCAGTCGAAGTCAGCATCTTCTTTCTGCCACGACCAGGTAGCGTTTCAACAGTGCCCTTTGCCTTGAATTTGCGAATGATGCTTCCTATGGTCTCTCTTGGTATGTTTAACATCTTTGCAATCTTCTTATAGCCATTGCCCTTCCTGTGAAGAGTAATCACCTCTTCTCTTGTCTTCCTGGACCATTCTCTTGACTTCACCATGTTTGTAACCACACCAGTAAATGTCTAGAAGGAGCTGAGTGTCACAGTCATTTGAAAGCTGCCTAATTGGTGCTTATTATGCTTTATTGCTGCTCCGTGACATCCACAGGTGTTTTCAATACCTGATTGAAAACACTTGAATGAACCTCTGTTCTTCAGAGTGGTAGTCTTTAAGGGGTTGAATAATTGTGTCAATGAAGAATTCACAAAAGAAACATTTACTACTGTATTACAAAACCAATTGATGTCATTTTAGTTGCATATGGTTCTTTAAAAAGTCCTTGTAGGATTTCATTCTGAATACAATTACAAATGTACACTAAATTCCCTAAAACCCTTTACAGCATTGGGGGTTGAATAATTTTGAACACAACTGTACATACACAAAACACACAGAACAGTAGGAGAGAGGACCCTGCTCGAGAGCTTAATGCAGCCAAGTCATGAATAATGCCATTTATTTATAATTATTATATTTCTTCTCCCCAGATATATATGTGGGGCCTGGGGAGGTAATTGTATAATATTCCCCATTCCCACATATATAAATGAATAATCCCCAGGCCCCCCATGTATTAATTAATAATCCCCAGTTAACCAGGTGTGCCACCTCACAAGTACCTTGTTTCCATCATTTTCATTTCTGGCGCGCGATAGCTGTCCATCATGCTGAGGGGGCAGGGTTATCCCTGCTCTCCTCACTCTCTATTGGACAGCCACCGGGAGCCAACGTCTTCCATCCACCACGCTGCGCCCAGAGCAAGCACAGCGTGATGATGGTGACAGTAGCCAGCAGAGTCTGGGGAAACCTCAGGTCGGCCGGTGTTCTGCCCTTTGAGCGAACTTGCCACAATGGCGAACCCGCGTCACTACCGGTGCACATACGTCACCAAAAGTGATGAAAATCAGCTGTGTACAGCATCCGGAGGTAGGACTCTTGAAACGGCCCGTCCCAGCAGCTCTCCTCCCCCCCCCATCATAGACGCTGGGAGAGAGGGAGAACAAAACAACCATCCCAGCGTCTCCCCCCGCCCGTTCAAACAGGAAGGGAGTGAATCAGCCCCCTGTCCCACCACTTCTCCGTGCATCGAGGGTCACACACTCCGGGAGGGATTGCTGCTTTCTCCCCTGGGGGAACCTTGCATTGCAGGAGGACCCAGGGCTCCTTTGGAGCCCTGGATCTCCGTCCCTGAGCATCGCAGCGGCCTGGTTGAGGTGTCATTTAAAAGACTCCCTCTCTGCCAGTGCCTATGATAAGGGGGGAGAAGAGGTGCTGGGACGGCCCGTTTCAAGAGTCCTACCTCCGGATGCTGTACACAGCTGATTATCCTCACTTTTGGTGATGTAGGTGCACCGGAAGTGACGCAGTTCGCCATTATGGCAAGTTTGCTCGATTCCTAGCGGGATCACCAGCACGAGAGCCGCAGCAGGGCAATGAAAGAGCAACATGCGGCTCCGGAGCCGCAGTTTGACGACCCAGGGTCTAGGGAAAATGCAGAGGTAATAGTGAGTACCTCAGGGTTTATGATCATTCCATTATTGCTCCATCCTAAGAGTTTACAAGGTAATCCAGAAGTGGACCCTTTACTCGAGGTGCCTAGAGGGGTGTCAGCACTACCCTCCTGACAAGGCCTATCAAGGCTGAAACGATCGTCGGGGGTTGCTGCATGTTATGTGTAGGGATGACATCCATGACATTCAGCACTGGCCACTCTTTCTGGGTGATAGTAGTCAGATTTGCATATGGAGCAGTTTTTCCTGTAAGGGCTCAATCGAGCTAAAACCTTGTGAGACCTGAACGGGCCCCACCGTAGAGCAGGCTACTAGTCTCTTCTTTTTTTTTCCTTACCCTATGAGTAGGGCGTTTCATCTTGTAATAAGATAAATAGCACATCACATGAGCAATGAAAACATCATCAAAACAGTTCAGAGATCTAGCATTGCATGAAACACTGCTAAACTTTCATAATCAAAACATTCACAAAGAATCAAAATGGATTAAACAAAAAGAAAAATATAGAAAATTATGTGAAAACAAGAAAAAACACCAGAGGAGAGGATAACTCTTCATTCCTCATTATATGAATGAGATGTGACATGTGAATTCATGTACATCTTTCAAAAATGGGTAGAGGCTTCAGCTCTGGGTAGCTCTTTCAGCGGTGCGATGAGGACTTTGAGGGTCCAGAAGGATCATAGACCGATACACAATACATCATCTTGAGGGGACAGATCATTTTCACAATGGACCATTTAGCTCTGGGTAAAGCTGATGTGGATTCCGTAGAAGGTTCCAGAGCAGAAAGATCAAGTTTTAGGCTGAGTCAGAGAAGTAACTTAATTTCCATTATGTTCATCAACCCCATTTAATATGTTATTTCATCGATTAATTTTTCTTGTAATCTTTGTAGAAGGTCCTGATTGAGCTTGTATAAATTCATACACATTTTGTAATTAAGCTTCCAGACCTTCAATGCTCACCATCATTTCTTACAAGTCTCGGTCGAAGCACTCATCCTTAAAGTTGGTACGAATAGTTCTATCTTGTTCTTTCCAGCTTTCATAAAGCTTGTTGAATTTACTCTACTTTTGAGAAATTTCTTGCTATTAAAGCTCCTTCGTTTTTGGGGTTAATTTTCCCTCATGGGGATTTCCTGGCCTGCCAGCCCTGAAGAGGCACCAGTTGGATGCCAGATATAACCATGAAAAGTACTTATGCGGGGTTATAATCGCCAGCAGACTTGCAGGTCAGTTATTATAAACTTTATACTTGTAGGCATGAGGACGGGGGAGCAGTGGGCCATAGTTCAGATCACAAGTGTGCTGGTAGTCACTTTGAACTGGTAGTATTTGGACTTGGCATTACTGTTGGGAGGTGTGGGTCTTTGGATTTTGGGGAGTTCTGACATGTCATATTATTCCCCAACCCTCTCCTATGTCCAAGTCACCCCGTGCCTTTAAGGATACAGGATGTTTGGGTGTGTTTTGATATCAGTATTGCTAATACCGTTATTGTCTGTTTCTTCTGTTACAGTAAGGTTCTGTCCTCTTAAGCCTCCCACACTGTAGCGATGAATCCCAGGTAGCTTGGCCACAAAAGAGATGGCTTGCCCGCTTGTATTCAGGGGGTTAACTGTATCGACAGAAAGTAGGCTGAAATGACTATTATCTGGTGAACCTCTCGTAGGGGTGCCTCCACAGTCCTCAAACCTCTGGTTCAGCTGCTGTGGATCAGGGTGCCATAGACTTCAATGTGACCTCCTAGCAGTCTCGACTTCAGGGTCGTCTGCTGGTAGTTCCACGCTTTATGAATCACATGGACTTGTCTGCTCTGTATTTTGAAATGGTGCATTCCCTATCAAGGAGCGAGCTGGAGTGGGGTTGAGCGAGGTACCTGGTGGTCGTATGCATTCGTAGGGATGCTCAAATGGTAGCTCATAGTCCTGTGAACCTGGATATGGTAACAATCATAGAAATCCACAGCCTAGACATCCGGTTTCGTTGCCATCGATGCTGTGCGTGGTTTGTAGAGTTCCACAAGTGCCACCTGATGAACGGCCTCGGAGACCCGCTCAGACGGACGTTGGAGGGTGTTGAGACAAACAGAGGAGGCTCTCCCTTGTGTTCCACCTTGTATAGACCAGGTGGGACCTCTGGAGCATGGTGGAATTGCTGGCCAGGAGTGAGGCCTACTGCGTGCCTGTACCTCCATTTTTGAACTCCTTCGGTGGATGGTAGGCCAGCGCTACTTAGTAGCTATAGGTGGAGAATATCCACCTTACTTCACCCCTCATTCCTCAGAATCGGCTGACACTGGAGTGGGCAGGACAGCCTGGTGATACCCGGTCAATCGTCTTGCAGCCTTCTGTGGGCACAGGGCCTGAAGCCTGGATGCGGCCTTCTCTCTTTTCAGGAGTAGGCTAGGCTGAAACGATGTCTTCTCTTTGCCACCTCACCCCCCCCCCCATGGAGACTTCAGTTGAGTGAAATAGCTGGTGATTCCGGCCGCAGGACATGACGTAGACGGGATGATGATGCAGTGCTTGTCGGATTTAAAATCAGGCCGGTGATATGACTCATTACTCTGTTGAGGTTCATTCCTCCTCAGTGCGGTCTTCGATATACTTCTGGGTAAGCTCTACTGTGTATGACCCAGGCTCTGTCTGATTACCCGTTCTGGCAATTAACCCATTGTACGGTCTGACTACTCGGTTTGACATTAACCCCTGGCATTGGCTGATGACCCGATTTGGCATTAACCCTTGGCTCTGTCTGATGCCTCACTCTGGTGTTTATACTCTGGTTAACATTAAATATTCATGTTCAGAAATCTGACTGGCTAAAGACTGGCAGTGTACGTAGATTATAAAAGGAATGTGGGGTTTCCTCTATGTGGCGCTGCTTGCAAATTGCGATGAAGTGCTAAGTGAACCTCATTAATGAATCAGGTTTTCACAATGTCTAATGTGGACCATCAATGCAGCGATTAAGCAAACAAAAAACACAGATTATCGTCACAATGCTCTGAACATTATCTACAATCAATCTCACATATTATTATACTTTATTTATAAAGCGCCATCCTATTCCGCAGCGCTGAACAATGGGTATGATACAGACAAGGTTACAATACATTGAACAACATTTGATAAACTGATACATGAAGAAACGAGGGCCCTATTCCCGTGGGAACTCACAATCTAGAAGGGGTGGGGTGAAACAAGAGTAGAGGACTGCAATGTGAGAGTGATGGACTGGTTGGGGCAGTGATGTGTATTAATGAGTTGGGTGGCAAACTTCCCCGTATGGGAATGTCTTGTACGAGAGGGAGAGATGAAAATAGTGGCAGGGTTAGTGGCAGGAGTTCCATTTTAGGATGAATGCAGAGTAAAAGAGTAGAAGAGACAGGGAGCGCATTGTGCAGCAGTATGTGGACCTTGCAGTTCCAATTCCAGCAGGGGGAGGGGGAGCTGGTGGCCAGAAAACCACTGCAGAGCTTGCATGGGAGAGACCAGATGCCTGGGATTAGTAAGAGTAATTAGAGAGAAGTGGAGACAGCTGGAAAGGATGCCTGACATTAGAGGCCGGTCCTGGGAGGGTGGGACTGATCAGTGTGAAAATGAAACATTTGCTGTGTGTTTCTGTGTGAAAATGAAATTAATTCAGGTAAGTAGTTAGGTGTCAGAGGCCTTTGTAATGGGGGAGGGGCACTAGTGAAAGACTAGCTACATATTCTATCTAAAAATGCGGCAATTTAGAGGATAATCAGCCAGAAATCAATACATCTAGACACAAAATACAATTGCGATGATAGAATATTGCAGAATGTGATGGTGGCCATCGTGTTGAGATCTGGATACCTGGCTTGTGATTGCAGAGATCTTCCTTGCAGACTGATCAGTGTGAAAATGAAACTTTTCATGGCTTTGCAGACTGTGCATGAGTATATTCCTTTGGTTATACTGTTACCTGTGGTTATTATCACAAAGTTCAGTGGTGTACACAGTATTTCTTTTATCTTCTTTTTCCTGATGTGGTTTTTATCTTGTGGGGGCTTCAAATACCTTGCTGCTCTCACCTCCAAAACAGGAAAGTGCAAAATAGTGTGTACCGTTTGTGGCAATGAGAAATATGTAAGTTAAACGTGGCTAAACTCACGTGGTTTAGAGCCAATCTGGGATCCGGCTCACTTATTGCTCATCTTTGGCCCATAAAGGTGGCCAAAAATCCCTTCTTTCCTACTCCTTTTCCGTACCCCGTCTGTTGAATCTGATGTCCTCAACTGGATGACCTCTGGATCCCGGGAACTCAGCTCCTCGGTGGTATCAAAAGGAATACTGGAGGCAAGTCGTGGTAAAATAAAGGGATTTATTGTAAAAACATAAAATAATAAAACAATGGTTTAAAATATATGGGGCAGGTCTCCAGAAAGTTTCGCCATCAACTGGCCTCATCAGTATTCCATAGATACCGCCAAAGTCAGGCAAACATTTGGCTCGCATGACTACTCCCAGACGTAAACACCAGCACATTACGTGCTTGTCAGGGATGGAGCATGCCTGTCTCATGTCCTGCCCAAATTAACCGCTTATTCTATGAGTTTTTTAAATCTCACTCCCATCCAAAACAGGATAGGGCTGCACTGGGTGAGGCATTTCTAGATAGTTATCTGGCACCATGCCTCTCACCTCACCATCGGGAAGCCCTGGAACAGAAAGGAAGGTGGGGGACGCCATCAACTCACTTAAATCTGGTAAAGCACCATTTCCAGACGGCCTGACCATAGACTACTATAAAATTTTGAAAGCTCAAACAGCCATGTTTAATGACATTTATATCTCTGGTAATTCGGTAGACTCTGTCAATGCAGCACCATCCTCCTCCCCAAGCTTGGAGATGGTGCAGTGAGGACAGCTCTTCCTTCAAATGATAATTCCAATGAGAAAATTTTTATCCTCTTTGCGCTTTCAATCATGTTCAAGCTTCAAAGGAAGCACAAAAAGCAAGACATACAGGGTTATTCAGAGAGAAACGAAAAGTCGCTGCACGTTCGGTGACCTTTCGTTCCCCGCACTTCGGGGCGATTCTAGGTCGCCAACCCTGCAGTGTATTCAGCAAGCACTGCAGGGCCCCCTGTAGTGCAGTGAACACTCGCCGAAACCGCAGCAAAAACCCGACCGGACACTCCGGAATAACCCAACTAGACGCTGATCACAGCACAGAGCAGCCGCTAGGAAAAACACGACTAGCAGACGAACGTGGTGAGAAAAAAACAACAGTAAGATTGAAATTTGAAACGCTGATTGCAAAAAAAATACTTAACGAAAATGTCTGGAATTTACATAAAAGATCCTATGATTGATAATAAAAAGGTCTTTTAAGGAAAAACGATAAGGGGGAAAAAATTGCCAAAAAAATACTGATAAATGTCGAAAAGATCCAAAAAAATCTACAAATAGACTTTTTACTGCAGAATAAAATAATAAACTGTTGAGGGGGCGTGTCCGGCTGTGTGAGGGAGCAGACGTGTTTAGATGGAGCTCCAGACACTTTAACAGAAGAGGAAGATTTATGCCCTGAATCCTGCTTGATTTTATCGCTATTGGGAGTCCCTGCACGGCTGGACACCAGGAGACCTGCTCTGGAGCCTGTTTTGCTTTCCCCCTCCAGGGCAAAGCTGAGATTGAAGCCCTTTTCTGACAGGTCCGATCGGCCGGCAGCCATTTCGAGGCCTACTCGTGGCGCCTGATCCCTCGTTCCTCAGTGAGACCCGACGGATGACGGAAGGTTGACGACTACGTGGATGGTGAGGGCCTTCTGCCCCATAGCAGACACATCGAAGGAGCAGGTGTGTTGGCGTCGCATGGAGCATCACTCCCCCCCCCGGCTGGAAGTATGGAGGCAGTATTTGAGGCCCGTCTAGATGAGTTACCGGGGGAGGAGGACAGTTTGCTCACACGTGGCATGTGGCGGCAGCTGATGGACGTGCTGGGAGCTAACCGGTCGGATGCAGAGCGATCGAGGAGCTTGCCAGCCAGAAGCGGTGAGGCGGCTCCTGATCCGGCGGCGGATTGTGACAACGAGGATGAGCGGGTACGCATTGTGCTGGAGCACACCGACACTCCTGCGGAAGACCCACTGTCATGCGTTCAGACTGGGATTAATGCAGCAGGTGGGGTTGTGAGCCCAGGATGCAGTGAAATAGGCAGGTATGCAGGAAAACAAAAGGGTTTATTAAATAATAAACACCAGAACATAAAAGACATGCACTAAAACAACTGATCAGAACTAGACACTGGAGGAGACTGGGCACGATGGGGAATAGATGCAGGGGAGCAGAGGAGATGCAAGAAAAGGAGCTAGAAATAAGAGGGATGGCTGAGAGTTATGGAAGGGAGGTTAAGGAGAAATATACAGGTTACAGGGCTAGTAGGAACTAGCTGAACAGGTTACAGGGAACGTGTATAGGAATACACAGGTTACAGGGAACGTGTATAGGAATACACAGGTTACAGAGAACGTGTATAGGAATACACAGGTTACAGAGAACGTGTATAGGAATACACAGGTTACAGAGAACGTGTATAGAATACACAGGTTACAGAGAACGTGTATAGGAATACACAGGTTACAGAGACGTGTATAGGAATACACAGTTACAGAGAACGTGTATAGGAATACACAGGTTACAGAGAACGTGTATAGGAATACACAGGTTACAGAGAACGTGTATAGGAATACACAGGTTACAGAGAACGTGTATAGGAATACACAGGTTACAGAGAACGTGTATAGGAATACACAGTTACAGAGAACGTGTATAGGAATACACAGGTTACAGAGAGAACGTGTATAGGAATACACAGGTTACAGAGAACGTGTATAGGAATACACAGGTTACAGAGAACGTGTATAGGAATACACAGTTACAGAGAACGTGTATAGGAATACACAGGTTACAGAGAACGTGTATAGGAATACACAGGTTACAGAGAACGTGTATAGGAATACACAGGTTACAGAGAACGTGTATAGGAATACACAGGTTACAGAGAACGTGTATAGGAATACACAGGTTACAGAGAACGTGTATAGGAATACACAGGTTAGAGGGAACGTGTATAGGAATACACAGGTTATAGGGAACGAGCGGAACTGAAGAAATAAGGGATAGCAAGAGGATAAGAGACTAGAGAGAGAGAGTGGAAATAGACACAAAGGGAACTTAACAGCACATGGGGCATGCAATGAATAAACAATAATACAGATATAAACATATAACACAGAGCTTGGAAGTCAGGGTCTCAGGCAAGGGGCAGGCAATAGAATGGTCGTGGGCAAAGCAGGGGGGGTCTAGGCAAGGCGGCAATCAGGGTGGTCAAAGTCCAAGATCAAGGGGGTCTGGTAGCCAGGGGTTCAAGATGGGGGAATCCGGATGCAAAGGGGTGTTACCGGCTTCAAGGGAAAATGTCCAGGATATAGAGGGTCCTCTGGAAAGGCTTTGGATCAGGCGTTCCTGGGATAAGCTCTGTACTGCAATTCAGTCTGGGACTTCAATGAGGAAGTCCAGGGTAGAGGGTGTGACTTCCTTAAATGCAGGACTGATTAGGGAGGATGAAGGGCAGGTGAGGTTCTAGGGTAGAATGTCAGAGTCCAGGAGTGTGCATTGTGCAGGTTGCAGGGTTGACGTGGGTGATCCTGACACCCACCCAGAGAGAGGTGTGGTGGTGGAGCGGCCTGGCGGGGCTGTTTTGCCAGTTATGGTTCGGCACCGGACGGGGGGGCACCTTTCCTTGCTGGCCATGCAGCGGCTGCACCTTGGATCTCTCACCCCGCCCTCTGCGGTGCGGCGACTCGAGGATTCCTCCTGGGAGGTCGACCACGGGAGCTATCCTGAGACGCGGCCGCGGATGGAGAGGTGGGCCCTGTCTACAACCGAGAAGCCTGCGGGAGCTGCGACCTCTGACAGCGTACTGATGTACTGGGAATCGGCTGGTTGTGCTTTCTATGATGCGCCTTGGCATAATGGATCTGACCGTGCGGCTTTCCCGTTTGACACGGGCTGAAGATGACTACACGACTTTCTTTTCTTTACCCCCTGTTGCCGACGTGTATTTTTGGAAGAGTCCCCCTCTCTTATGTGGACATTTTCTCCCCCTCCCCCCTAGCTGCGTGTTTTTTGCAATGATCTTTTGTCCCCCTCCCCCGCGAGGACTCATGTTTTGCTTTTACCTTGGACTTTCTACCCCCTTTTACCCTTCCCCCATCTTTTGCTAATTTTATTTTTTCTTCTTCTTTTCCCTATCCCACAAGCTAAGATTTGTTGCTATTGATAATGTAGGCGGACAAAAACAGATTCACTTTCAAGACGGCGCCGGACCGGGCACAAGTAAGGATTGTCAGAACACGAGTCTCTTCAGGAAAGGCAAACTTTATTGTGTCGTCACACAAGTGCCCACACAGGATTGAATCGCAAAGAGTGAGCTCCCCCTTTCACCCGTGCAAGGGATCTTATACCCAAAAATACGTAATTAGGTACATCCCAGTTAGCCCACCTCCCAATGACACTTTATTCCACCCCACGTGGGTTAATACCTCCCTTTGGCTAATACAAAGACATTCCATTAATTGGCCGTAAATTGGCAAACTTTGTGTTAGTTTCAGTAAATCATAATTAATTGCTCTTACTGTTCTGGGCTGCGCCCTCCTCCCTTGCGCCTACACTCACTTGTTACAGATGGCACCTGGCCTAATCTCTATACTCCTTTGTCTTTCTGCGGGCCCCAACGACCTTGAGTCGCTTTTCTCCTCCGTGCCAGGAACAGCAGAGATCTTTCATAAGGCTTTAATTGCTTTTCTGCTAATCTAAACGCATTCCTAAATTTCTACGTATACCTCATTCTAGTTTCAGCTACAAACCTGTCTAGTTATATACAAGTGAACCAATATTCTGAACAAGATGGCCACCTGTGTACAATGGCGGCCATCTTCCAGCCTATTTCCACTTCATTCCCCCCTTGGCTCAAGTGTCAGGATCTTTTCCTGGCACTTGTAGCCATTACACTCCACTATTCTGAAACTCCTTGAAAAGGGGGGGGTTTCTTTCACTGGGAACATACCCTGTGGAATTATCAGTGGTATCTTCTGTGTTTGTGTAGGTATCAGTGCTGTTTTGCACAGTGGCCATAAACATAGCCCTATGCGGTATATCAGTATCCCTATGATCAAGATCACCACTATCATGAGTATCATGGATCCAATCCGTGAGATAAATCTCAAGATGGAACCAAACCATTCTCCCATTGCTCCAAACCCACGGAGCGGATTCCAGCCTTCGGCAGCAATCCTCCTGGCTATACCCTGCAACTGTGCTACCTTCTCTTGGTGATCTTGAATTACCTGGTAATAATCTGGGACTTCATGTGTAGTGTTTCTGATGAAGGTGCAACATTCATAGTGCATTGTCATTTCACACAATCCATTCAAGGCCGCACTGATCTGCTCAAGCGCCATATCATGTATCATCTGCACCTTTCGTAACTCACGCATTTCCAGATTCAGCAGCTGGATATCCATACTGGTTCTATTCAGAATCTCATCCATCAAATTGACATAGCTATTCAATCTCCTCATCATCTCTCCTCCCCATCCAGTCCATGCTGGCAACCATGTCCATATTCGATCCATCTTCGCGAACAATTCTCTTTTGGTCTTTCAAACACCAGTGGGTACCTAGGGTGTAGTTCTGTGTCTGTGTTTGTGTCTTCTCCCCTTAGTCTCTGGATTGGGACCAGCTTAGCCAAATAACACATTCCCGTTATTGTTGGTGGTACCCATGTGTAACACACCCTTTCACAGCACACCTGGTACCCTCCTTTCACTATAAATGGTGATGAATGTAGTGTTCCCTTTGATATCTCTATCGCAAGGTGTCTCAGCCGTCTCATCATATCCACTGCACCCTGCCTCCCATTGGTCACATTCCAATCACCGCCTCTTGGTCTCTAGTGAGTTGCCTGCATCGTATGTATAAATAATTCGCCTTTTGTCCTGTTTTGAATATGTAAATGTATGATGTCCAGTTGAACTGACTTGAGTTACATAACCCACCCTCGTTATTTATTTCTTTATCTGGTCCTAGTTGAAAACACCATTCTGGTGGATACACTGGTCCTATTATGGGGTACCCGGGACTGAATGATTCTGTCTTTTCCCTTGGTGCATCGACAGCATGTATTGTGACATTCCCTGATACAAACATACTCAAATTCATTGGAACAGAGGCAAATGGTATATGAATTGTCTCTGGGTGCAGTCTACTACACACCCAGCATGCGGTTTGCCCAGACTTTTTAGCATAGTCATATTTGAATTGCACAAGTAAATGTCCTCTTGGGTTGGTTCCAGATAGCGCCTCTCGTTTTTGTCTCCACATGGTACGGTTCTCCATCACCGGGTGCGTACCATTCCAGATATGGGAAATATCCACTTTCCCCACGTTGCCTGTACAATTGGGGCATGCTCCACGTGAGAGTCCATAAATCAGATTAGCAAAATATAAAATCAGCACCACAAATGCCCCGAATGTCAGAATTCCTTGGGCAATTCTTTTCACAGTCACATAAACCCAATCCCTCCCCACCGGAATTTCAAAAGTAAAAAACATTTCTGGATAATCAAGGGTGGGGGCCCCTAAAAAGCACCCTGTGGGTATCCCCCGTTGGCGGGTGGTCAGGACCTGTGCCCATCAAAACACCCACTTGTTGATCCTCTGTATTATCTGGGTTAGGATCATTTAGGTGCTCATGGCTGTGGTCTTTGTCAGCTTCAGCCTCAGCGGGTTGGTCTCGTTGGTAACGACCTTCCATGCTGGTTCAGGACTGGCTGCAGCTGCTTTCACTCTGGAGTGATGTATCCACGGGACCACCTCGGCAACCTTTACTGCTGTGGGGGTTGATAACAGGACAAGATAAGGACCTCTCCATTTTGGACCTAGTGGATCATTTTTTCCACTCTTTTACCCACACTGAGTCACCCGGACAATACTTATACAGTGAAGGATACAGAAAATGCGGTATATTATCCCCCACCCAAATATTTAATTTCTGCATTGATTTACCCAGCATTACTACCTGATCATTTAGTTTAGTTTCTCCCAATGCCCGAAGGTCCCCCCTTAGTCCATTAATTAGAGGGGTTGGCCGTCCAAACATAAGTTCGTACGGACTTAGCTTCAATTGGGGGGTTGGTCTGCACCTAATGTGCAAAAGGACTATCGGCAGCAAGTCCAACCAGCTCAATGACGTCTCTTGGCACAGTTTGGACATCAAAGTCTTTAGGGTACGGTTCATTCTTTCAACTTTTCCCGAACTTTGGGGCCTGTAGGCGGTATGTAGCTTCCAGGTGATGCCCAGTAGCCGGGCAAGTTGTTGCAAACAGTTCTGGATAAATGCAGGGCCATTGTCCGACCCTATCTCGAGTGGAAGTCCGTAACGTGGTATTATTTCTTTCATCAGGCTCTTTACCACTTCTGTAGTCTTTTCAGTTCTCGTTGGGAAGGCTTCTACCCATCCTGTCAAAGTGCACACCATCACTAGTAAATATTTGTATCCTCTGCAGGGTGGCAGCACTGTAAAGTCTATTTGTAATGATGCCATTGGGGATAGCCCGATGGCCTGTTCTCAAAATAACAAATCTTGTCTGTCTTGTGAATCTCTTACTGCTGGTATAAAAAAGTTCATTGCACTTTTCTTCATTCTTGGCAGTCTGTTCTTGATAAGGATCTCCTTGAGGAAGAACCTCACCAGTGGGACTTGATATTCTTCTGCTCCCAATTCTCCCAGACTGTGCAGTATTCGTGTGATTCGTAGATTATTGTGAGGATTGATTGTCAAATTTTCAAAACGTGACGCGAAATTTTCTGCTCGTTCAACTTCAGTTATTTCTTTGTCTTCCTCCTCCCCCACTATTTTTACGCCGAAGAATTTCAGCATCATCTTGTAGGCCCTGCGCAGTCTTTGCTGAACTTCTGAGGTGTTAACCATTAGGCGTGTCTCTTGCGGATTTAGGGGAGTAGAGTAGAAATTTCGGCCTTGTGTCCGAGTTGGGAAAAGCCATTGGATGTAATCATGATTGAGTTCCAACAGTTCATAATCATCTTGCCATTTGTGCAGTATTTTTTCAATGAACTCGCCGTGGGGTTCAAACTTTTTCAAATTCATATAGAACTCGTAATTTGGCATATAAGGTTGAGGTTTTTGCTTGCAGATCAGTACTTTAGCTTGATCTTCTGTTGGCGGTGGCGGTTTTGCAGCTGCTTTTGCGGCCTGGTCCGCGCGTCTGTTACCTTTTGGAATTTCATCATGGCCTTTTTGGTGGCCACGGCAGTGCATGATGCTGACAGCACTTGGTTTCCATACTGCTTCCAGGAGGGCCGCGATTTCAGCTGCATATTTGATGTCCTGAAGACGTAAGTAGGCCTCTCTCTTTGTAGAGTGCACCATGTGCATGGACTGTCATAAAAGCGTACTTGGAATCTGTGTAGATATTTACCCTTTTGCCTTCAGAGATTTCAAGGGCTCTGGTTAAAGCTGTTATTTCGGCCAATTGTGCAGATGTATGGCCTAGCAGTGGCTTTGCTTCGATGACTTCTTCTGTTGAGACTACTGCATAGCCGGAGACTTTCTTCCCATCATCCATGTAGCTGCTTCCATCAGTGAATAGCTGTAGATCGTATTTGTCTAGGGGTACGTATTTCAAATCCGGCCTGCTACTGAACCAGTAACCTCCTTTCACATCCAGCAGAGCCTTGACAGCGTGGGGCACCTTGACATGAAGAACTTGTCCAAGGGTCAGCTTGTCTGCTTCTGCTATCAGCATTGCGGTGGCAGCCACTGCTTTCAGGCATGGGGGTAGGCCGCAGGCCACAGGGTCGAGTTGCTTGGAGAGGTAGGCCACAGGCCTCAGCCATGAGCCAAAGGTCTGGACCAATACTCCTGTTGCTGTTTGATTATGTTCATGCACGAACAGCTGGAAGGGCTTGCTGTGATCTGGCAGGCCCAGTGCAGGAGCTTCCATCAGCAGAGTCTTTAATTTCAGGAACGCTGCTGTTTGCTCTTCTTCCCAATGAAAGGGGTCTAGTTCTCCCCCCTTGGTGGCTTGATGAAGCGGCTTGGCAATATCGGCGAAGTTGGGGATCCACAGGCGGCAGAAGCCTGCAGCTCCCAGGAACTCACGGACTTGCCTCCTGGTCTTTGGGGTATGCGGCACACTGCTTCTTTTCTTTCTGCCCCCAGTGCACGTTTGATACCTGTTAACTGGAAACCCAGGTATTTTACACTGTGTTTGCATATTTGTGCTTTCTTTTTAGAAACTCTGTAACCTGCTTGGCTTAGCAGATATAGCAGGGCTTTTGTAGCGGATAAACAGTTTTTTTTTTTTTTTCTGTGGGGGAAGCCAGTAATAAATCATCAACATATTGGAGTAACACTACTTTGTCTGGCTGAGCGTTGAAGGCGAGGAGATCTTGGCTAAGCGCGCACCCGAAAATCGTGGGCGAATTTTTGAAACCTTGAGGGAGGCGCGTCCACGTCATTTGATGGCGCGCCTCCGTGGTAGACTTCCCACTGAAATGCAAAAAGGGGCTGGCTTGCTGGAGCCAGGCATATGCAAAAGAAAGCGTCTTTTAAATCAAACACTGTGTAATATTTTGTATCTCCGGGAATTAATGCCAGCAAATTGTATAGATTAGGAACCACAGGGTGTAGTGTTACTGTGGCCTCGTTGACAGCTCGTAAATCTTGGACAGGGCGATACTCTTGTGTCCCCTCTTTCAAGACTGGCAATAGGGGTGTGTTCCATAGTGACACGCAGAATTTTAATATACCGTGATCTTTAAATCTCTGTAAATATATCTGTATATTCTGCTTGGCTTTCTGTGGGTGCTGCGCCGGGCTTTAATTCAACTAATCTGGGCGGGTTTTCCTCCGCCCACACCTCAGGAATTCCAAGGAGTAGTGCGTGCGTATCCGGCGTGGCAGACAGAGTAGGTGCCGTGCGCCATTCTTCCTCCCTTGACATAACTACTGCGATTTTCACAGATTGGGGGTTGTGCGGGCTGGCTGGGTTATGCTGTCGAGCAAAGCTGCTACCCTCCGGCAGGTCTAATTGAGCGTGACCCCCGGGAAGGAACGTAATTTGGGCTTGCAATTTGCAAAGGATATCCCGCCCCAGGAGCTGGATGGGACATTCGGGCATATACATATACACATTGTATAAACAATATTTTCAGAGATCTTTTCCCGTAGCCCAAAACAGACTCTTAATACCACATCCGAAAAAAATAAATCATTCCATTGTCATAAGACCACTCCTAACATCTCATAACAATAAAATAACCATTCCATCAAAAATTAAACAAAAACATTACTGTTTTTAAAAAAAAAAAAAAAAGGTAAGAAAAACTACTTTAATTATTTCTCGAATTATTTTTCTTTTAATATTAATTTTCTAACCGTTTCATATATTTCAATTTAATTTGTTAATAAATTTTATATTTTGGTAGACAATATTGTATATTATTACGTACTTATTATTGTTTATATGTAACAATATAAAAACCAGGACTCCCTTTTTTTTTTTTTTATTTAATTCTAGCTCTGAACAAAACTAAAACTTTCGGAATAATATCAACACAAAATATAAACATATATCTTGCACTCAACAGACTTCAGACAAATATTCTATTGTAACACAAGTAATCTTTTTTTCTCTATTTCTCTTTACTTTGAATTCGCTGCACAGATACACAAAGGGTTATTCTTTCCAGCTATCAGAGAGCAAAAAAAAAAAAAAACTAACTGACTCCCTCCCCCTCCCCCTTTCAAACAGTCTGTCAGAAAGGAGGGGGCCTATACACCAGGGAAGAGAGGAAAGAGAAAAAAAAAAAACAAGTACGAAGCCCAATCTCACAACCTCTCAGTCATTCCTACTTTTAATTGAACAGTTTAATAGATCAATTATAAACACAATCGGACAAAATCAGTCCGAATCACACACACAAGCCATACAGCACCGCAATCATCTCACTCCGTAAAATATTAATTAATTTATATATACTCCCATCGGGCATCTCAATCTTTCCTGGTGGAGCCTCTCTATCTCCTCCATTCGCTGCGCCCTGCTCTTCTTCCTCAGTCACACAGGACGGAGCAGAGGGAGCTGACCGAGACACAGCAGCTGCCCGCTCCCCTCTCCGCCCGCGCAACCGCGGCACTCAAAACTTCCCTAGCTGCCCTATAACATAATAGATAGGACGGGGGTAAAACATCACTCTCTTCCGGTTGTTCTACTAACACCTCTCTCTCTCCATTATTTTGGGGGTCCTGCTTCTTATTTCTCCCCGCTATCATTATAAAATAACTCTTGTTTTTAATACAATATCTCCATATATCTATATACGGGTACTGTTCAGGATGTCCGTACTGCTCTGTGACTTGGGAATGTACCTTCTGTACCAACTCCGGGTCCATTGACCCCTGCTCTGGCCATCCTGGGACTAACAACGGCCACACAACTGTACACATTACTTTTAACTTCTCTTTTTTTAATTCTACACCATAGTCATGAGTTTTATATAATGCTTCGAAATTCCGCACCATATATTCTAGGGGCGTCTCACCCTCCTTCACCTTCTTGGGCTTAGATGACCCGTTACCCATTATTACTCTTGAAAACAGTACTCTTTGCAATACAGATATATTATTTCAACAACAGTTAAAATCTACAGTCTGATACTTCAGTCAACAATTCATCCGTGTCTGCAGGCGCTTCCCCTTCAGTAGCCGTCTGCAGTCGCCTGAGCCGGAAACGTACGTTCGGGGTCAAAACTCGTATTTGCTTCCTCGCGGAGCGAGTAGGCGCACGTTCACTCACAGCACTCGAGTCAATTCATTCACAACACATACCGTATCAGATGCTTTCATCACATAACAGAACAACAGAACATAGGCACTTCAACTCTTTCTACTAGCCGAGGGCTCATTCCCTCCTCTGTGGCTCCTTATACCCCGTAATTTGAACTCTAACTCTTGACTGCTTGTGACTATGTGCACCCCGTTCCTTATCTACACTTCCGTCTGGAATTCCAATCTGCCTTATGGATAATCTACCCACTCAGCACCACTATCTCTGCAGCTACCGCTGGCTCCACTATGAGCCTTCTCACTACACGGCGTACACACTAGGCACTGACTCAGGCTCTCAGCCCAGTCACAGAAAATCCCTCCTCCTTTCCTTTTACCCACGTGGTGAAGCTCTATTTACAAACACTGAATGACTTATGCAACTCCACGTGGCTACCTCCTCCCTCTCTTACAGAACTACACTTTGATTGGCATTCAATTCCCCCGAATCCAGACACCCGCTAGCCACTCTGGCTCCTTAGCAATGTCAGTGCTATCAGCGGCGGGCTAGATATGCCAATAGGATGGTGGCCATCGCATCCTCTTATCCGTCTATCTCAGTCGGACGTTTCCCTTAGATACCGGTATCTCCTTTAGACATACAAAACATAGAAGACACGTTACCTATCGCCGGCGCTGCTTGCTGTTTCCTCAGACTCAGTGGTGTCCCAGTTCCCTGGTCAGGGGTCCGTTTGGGACGAGACGAGGTCCACTGAACAGGAAATCCTGCTTGGCGCCTGCAGATGTCAGCTCACCTTCAACGGACGCCCAACCATCGGGATTCTCGCACCCGCTGCAGTCAAGCACTGCACTGTGTTCACAGCAGCCCGTTACTGTGTGCCCGGAAAGGGCCCGTATCCCGGCTCACGATGCCCCCAAAAATGTAGGCGGACAAAAACAGATTCACTTTCAAGACGGCGCCGGACCGGGCACAAGTAAGGATTGTCAGAACACGAGTCTCTTCAGGAAAGGCAAACTTTATTGTGTCGTCACACAAGTGCCCACACAGGATTGAATCGCAAAGAGTGAGCCCCCCCTTTCACCCGTGCAAGGGATCTTATACCCAAAAATACGTAATTAGGTACATCCCAGTTAGCCCACCTCCCAATGACACTTTATTCCACCCCACGTGGGTTAATACCTCCCTTTGGCTAATACAAAGACATTCCATTAATTGGCCGTAAATTGGCAAACTTTGTGTTAGTTTCAGTAAATCATAATTAATTGCTCTTACTGTTCCGGGCTGCGCCCTCCTCCCTTGCGCCTACTCTCACTTGTTACAGATGGCACCTGGCCTAATCTCTATACTCCTTTGTCTTTCTGCGGGCCCCAACGACCTTGAGTCGCTTTTCTCCTCCGTGCCAGGAACAGCAGAGATCTTTCATAAGGCTTTAATTGCTTTTCTGCTAATCTAAACGCATTCCTAAATTTCTACGTATACCTCATTCTAGTTTCAGCTACAAACCTGTCTAGTTATATACAAGTGAACCAATATTCTGAACAAGATGGCCACCTGTGTACAATGGCGGCCATCTTCCAGCCTATTTCCACTTCAATAACTCCCCCTCCCCCAACTAAGATCTCCTTTGCGTATGTCTTTGCTGTGTTCTGCTGAACTGTTCTTTTGGCCCTGCGTGCCGTGGCCTTCTGCTGATGTACAGTCATGACCAAAATTGTTGGCACCCCAGAAATTTTTCCAGAAAATCAAGTATTTCTCACAGAAAAGTATTGCAGTAACACATGTTTTGCTATACACATGTTTATTCCCTTTGTGTGTATTGGAACAAAACATAAAAGGGAGGAAAAAAAGCAAATTGGACATAATGTCACACAAAACTCAAAAAATGGGCTGGACAAAATTCTTGGCACCCTTTCAAAATTGTGGATAAATAAGATTACAGGAGCATCACATGCTTGAAACAAACTCACCTGGGGCAAGCAACAGGTGTGGGCAATATAAAAATCACCAATATAAACAAAGAATGGTGCAGCGCCACACAACATGCATCCACCACCAGGGTGCCCAGATAGCCAATCTCAGGATATAGTGGTTTCCCCTATACCATTACACATAATGGAAGAATCAATAACCTGGATCGGCGCAAGTACTGCTCTCTGGGGTCCCGGAATCTCGTATATGTATATATATATATATATTAAAAGAGACAATAATAGTGCAACACTGTTATACACAATATAATATAAATGTATGTGGTATATATCCCACTCACAAGTGTAGAGCCGTACACTGGCTCTGAGTGAGTCCAGGCATGCGGGTGATTGTCTTCAACTTCTTAGGTGACCCCCACCTTACAGCAAATTTTCTGTCCGAAGTTTAAACAGTAGTAAGAAAAAAGGAAGAAAATTCCTTGTGTAGATCCACAAATTAAGGTCACAATGTTATGTACAGTTGGAATCGTACTCACATTCTGTGGAGCTCACACAGCTCATGGATATATGCCCATAGGTTTTTTTGTGGGAGAAAAACCCAGAGGAAAAACCACCGATGTTGCAGGAATCAGCAAAGCAGGAATCAGAATTGGAGATGGAAAAATAAAATTTATTTAAAATATAATTAAAATCGCCACCAGAACGCGTTTCGTCGCATCAAGTAGCGGCTTCATCAGCTGGAATGGTTATCATGGTCCTATAGACCCTTTTATAGTGTCCATAAGCTTTCTTAATTGTCCCCATATGTCCTGTTTGCTTCTTTAATTGATCCTTCCGGTTTCTTCGACAGCTGATAATGGGCGCCGCCATTTTGCGCATGCGCGGTTTACTTCCGCGTTCCACCGCGTTCCAAAACGCCGTTTTTTAACTTCCGCGTTCCACCGCGTTCCAAGCGCCGCTCTTTTACTTCCGGTTGGCGGTTCTCGGCCAGGAAGATAGAGTTTCTTTTTTTCACGAAATTCAACAGTTGAGGCTTTAAAAAAACTTCCCCCTTTTCGCCTTATGCATCGCAAAAAACAAAACATTGCACATATTAAACTCAAATAGAGCTAACACTATAAAAGTGATTTGTGCACCCCGCAGGGTCTCCCAATTATCAAACTGTATACCTATATAATCTGTATGATGGCAGATTGAGAGAAAAATGTGACTTATTCGTAAACAATGTGTGTAAAAGACATTACTTGTAGCCTCCAAAAACGGGAATTTGTGTGATATCTACACTATCTAAACAGTGGCCGTACAATCACTGTCCCATTTAACAACCCCTTTTATTAGAAAAAAGTGTCTTGTGCATCAGTGCTTAAATTTAATTGTAGTGGCTATATGCATTTAAAGGTGATTATTATATCCTCTCTTACTTTTAGTGGTTTATTGAATATTAATCAGTGTTATGAATAGGTGTAAAATAGTATAAACCTCATTTATATTAAAATACTCCTGTAGTATTATGATTATACTAACATAGGTTTATTGCCTATCTAATGTGCCTACATAAATTACATATAAAAACCATAAACCTATGATTTACTATATTTTCTCATTAAGTTTTAATTGAAAGCACTATTTAGTGCAATATAGTAGTATTAATATCGTGAATTATAATTATATATAATCAATGTAAAAGTGCCTTACTTATGCCATATTAAATATGTTACTAGAAAAGTGCTTATATCTATCAAATATATTACTTGCATATCAAAAACTATTAAACCTAAAATTTATTTTAGTGTTTTTCATGTTTACAGTGATTATTAAAATATTAATTAGTGCAAATTTGTGCAATATATCATCTGTGCATAATATGGATCTCGTTTGAATGGGAATGCTATTAAAATACTACACTATGACTGTTCATTGTATAGATGTTAATAGATGTAGGAACCTCACTATAAGAATGTAACATTAAAGTGCTATATTTGTAATAAGTGTATATCCACCATTTGAGGTGCTTTTGGATGTTAAGTATAGTATATATACATTAAAATTTATATTAATATTTTAATAATTAATAAAATATCGATGGGATCAGTATGTTAATTAATAATGTGGACCTCATTTATATGGAAATACCATTGAATAATCGTGGATAGCTATTTTTGAGTGCTAGATACATGTTTTAGATTTGTGTATTACCATTTTACAGTACTTTCATAAATTGGATAGAGAGAAAAAAAAAAAAATCCTTTTAAAAAACTCTTTCCCTTTTCTTTTCCCTTTTCCTTCCCTTAAAAAATAATAATGAATGAGCTCCTTTGAACTCCTTTCTCATTCTTGACTACTATCTTCCCTTTCCCCATATATAATGTTTTTTTATGCTTGTATATAGCCCCTCTCATCATGAATGATGAAAAGGGTGAGGGTATCTTTATAAATTATATCAAGACCCCAAGAGGTGCACAACAACTCACAAAAAATGAACCACCTCGAAATCATTGTTTAGCCCATTTGGTGCCATAGTACCCATTTCATAGATGGTCCGCATCTCTTCTTGTCCCAATTTATTGACAATATTGTCATCCATATTGGTTTTGTGCACTTTCTTAATGGCCATGAATTTCAGACCCAATGGAGAACCCGCATGTTGGAGCTTGAAATGTAGGGAAACCGAATGTTTTTCATAAGACTTTTTTATGTTTCTAACATGTTTCGAAACTCTTATATTAAAAGCCCTCTTTGTGCGCCCAATGTATTGGAGACCACAGGGACATTCTAAGAGATATATTACGCTTTTTGAGCAGCAGTTGAGAGCCTCTTTCATTTGTGTCTTTTGGTTGGTTTTTTTATTCATAAACTCTATTCTACAGTCTTTCCTATTACCGGTCGACCTACAGGCCAGACATTGTCCACAGACATAAAAGCCATTTTTTAAATTGAATTGGTTTTGGTTTATCTTTTTGTTTTTGGGTTTACTATGCACCAAATTCATTTTTAGGTTCTTAACTCCTCTAAATACTATTTTTGGCTGTTCCCCCAGTATGCTATTAAGATCCTTATCTTTCCGAAGAACATGCCAGTGTTTCTTAATGATTTTCTTCATATTTTTGGCTTTGCTACTATAATCACACAAAAATAGGACTTCTTCTTTGATGTTCTTTTTGGGTTTATATTGGAGTAAATTTGTCCGGTCCTCCTGTTTAAGTTGATCAATAATTGTATCTAATTCTAAGGCATTGTACCACTTCTCCAAAAAGTGTTTTTTTAGTTGGACAGTCATAGTGTAGTGTAGTGTAGGACAGGATAATGAACAGTCATAGTGTAGTATTTTAATAGCATTCCCATTCAAACGAGATCCATATTATGCACAGATGATATATTGCACAAATTTGCACTAATTAATATTTTAATAATCACTGTAAACATGAAAAACACTAAAATAAATTTTAGGTTTAATAGTTTTTGATATGCAAGTAATATATTTGATAGATATAAGCACTTTTCTAGTAACATATTTAATATGGCATAAGTAAGGCACTTTTACATTGATTATATATAATTATAATTCACGATATTAATACTACTATATTGCACTAAATAGTGCTTTCAATTAAAACTTAATGAGAAAATATAGTAAATCATAGGTTTATGGTTTTTATATGTAATTTATGTAGGCACATTAGATAGGCAATAAACCTATGTTAGTATAATCATAATACTACAGGAGTATTTTAATATAAATGAGGTTTATACTATTTTACACCTATTCATAACACTGATTAATATTCAATAAACCACTAAAAGTAAGAGAGGATATAATAATCACCTTTAAATGCATATAGCCACTACAATTAAATTTAAGCACTGATGCACAAGACACTTTTTTCTAATAAAAGGGGTTGTTAAATGGGACAGTGATTGTACGGCCACTGTTTAGATAGTGTAGATATCACACAAATTCCCGTTTTTGGAGGCTACAAGTAATGTCTTTTACACACATTGTTTACGAATAAGTCACATTTTTCTCTCAATCTGCCATCATACAGATTATATAGGTATACAGTTTGATAATTGGGAGACCCTGCGGGGTGCACAAATCACTTTTATAGTGTTAGCTCTATTTGAGTTTAATATGTGCAATGTTTTGTTTTTTGCGATGCATATGGCGAAAAGGGGGAAGTTTTTTTAAAGCCTCAACTGTTGAATTTCGTGAAAAAAGAAAAACTCTATCTTCCTGGCCGAGAACCGCCAACCGGAAGTAAAAGAGCGGCGCTTGGAACGCGGTGGAACGCGGAAGTTAAAAAACGGCGTTTTGGAACGCGGTGGAACGCGGAAGTAAACCGCGCATGCGCAAAATGGCGGCGCCCATTATCAGCTGTCGAAGAAACCGGAAGGATCAATTAAAGAAGCAAACAGGACATATGGGGACAATTAAGAAAGCTTATGGACACTATAAAAGGGTCTATAGGACCATGATAACCATTCCAGCTGATGAAGCCGCTACTTGATGCGACGAAACGCGTTCTGGTGGCGATTTTAATTATATTTTAAATAAATTTTATTTTTCCATCTCCAATTCTGATTCCTGCTTTGCTGATTCCTGCAACATCGGTGGTTTTTCCTCTGGGTTTTTTCCCACAAAAAACCTATGGGCATATATCCATGAGCTGTGTGAGCTCCACAGAATGTGAGTACGATTCCAACTGTACATAACATTGTGACCTTAATTTGTGGATCTACACAAGGAATTTTCTTCCTTTTTTCCTTCCTACTGTTTAAACTTCGGACAGAAAATTTGCTGTAAGGTGGGGGTCACCTAAGAAGTTGAAGACAATCACCCGCATGCCTGGACCCACTCAGAGCCAGTGTATGGCTCTACACTTGTGAGTGGGATATATACCACATACATTTATATTATATTGTGTATAACAGTGTTGCACTATTATTGTCTCTTTTATATTATATATATATATACATATACGAGATTCCGGGACCCCAGAGAGCAGTACTTGCGCCGATCCAGGTTATTGATTCTTCCAATATAAAAATCACACCTGAAAGCAGATAAAAAGGAGAGAAGTTCACTTAGTCTTTGCATTGTGTGTCTGTGTGTGCCACACTAAGCATGGACAACAGAAAGAGGAGAAGAGAACTGTCTGAGGACTTGAGAACCAAAATTGTGGAAAAATATCAACAATCTCAAGGTTACAAGTCCATCTCCAGAGTTCTAGATTTGCCTCTGTCCACAGTGCGCAACATTTTCAAGAAGTTTGCAACCCATGGCACTGTAGCTAATCTCTCTGGGCATGGACGGAAGAGAAAAATTTATGAAAGGTTGCAACGCAGGATAGACCGGATGGTGGAAAAGCAGCCCCAAACAAGTTCCAAAGAAATTCAAGCTGTCCTGCAGGCTCAGGGAGCATTAGTGTCAGCACGAACTATCCGTCGACATTTAAATGAAATGAAACGCTATGGCAGGAGACCCAGGAGGACCCCACTGCTGACACAGAGACATAAAAAAGCAAGACTACAGTTTGCCAAAATGTACTTGTGTAAGCCAAAATCCTTCTGGGAAAACATCTTGTGGACAGATGAGACCAAGATAGAGCTTTTTGGTAAAGCACATCATTCTACTGTTTACCGAAAACGGAATGAGGCCTACAAAAAAAAGAACACAGTACCTATAGTGAAATATGGTGGAGGTTCAATGATGTTTTGGGGTTGTTTTGCTGCCTCTGGCACTGCGTGCCTTGAATGTGTGCAAGGCATCATGAAATCTGAGTATTACCAAAGGATTTTGGGTCGCACTGTAGAGCCCAGTGTCAAAAAGCTGGGTTTGCATCCGAGATTTTGGGTCTTCCCCAAGCATACGTCGAAAAGCACCCAGAAATGGATGGTAACAAAGCGCTGGAGAGTTCTGAAGTGGCCAGCAATGAGTCCAGATCTAAATCCCATTGAACACCTGTGGAGAAATCTTAAAATTGCTGTTGGGAAAATGCGCCCTTCCAATAAGAGAGACCTGGAGCAGTTTGCAAAGGAAGAGTGGTCCAAAATTTCAGGTGAGAGGTGTAAGAAGCTTATTGATGGTTATAGGAAGCGACTGATTTCAGTTATTTTTTCCAAAGGGTGTGTAACCAAATATTAAGTTAAGGGTGCCAAGAATTTTGTCCAGCCCATTTTTGAAGTTTTGTGTGACATTACGTCCAATTTGCTTTTTTCCTCCCTTTTCTTGCTTTGTTCCAATACACACAAAGGGAATAACCATGTGTATAGCAAAACATGTGTAACTGCAATACTTTTCTGTGAGAAATACTTGATTTTCTGGAAAAATGTCTGGGGTGCCAACAATTTCGGCTATGACTGTGTAAGTGACCTTTATTCAACATAAAAAAGTTTAAATAAAAAAAAAATAATAAAAAAAAAATAATAAACTGTTTATTAGATATTGTATTAAAACGTGAATATTTTTAACATTGCAGCCTATGGGATTCGCCTGAGTAAACCTGCCGAATTAAATCACTGAACAGCAGGGCATTTTGGCAACTTTTCATTGCTGTTTGGTGTCTCCGAATAGACGATGCATTGCTTCTCTATGGGGAATTTCACTGCCCTCGAATAGGCACCGTACGTGCCGGCAATTCTCCAGAATTTGGCAAACTGTCTGCTCTCTCAATAGCCGAATGTCCCAGTACGCTGAAATTCAGTATCCGGTTACATTTCGGCGACATTTCAGATCTCTCTGAATAACCCCCATAGTGTCACGCATGGGCATCGTTCTGCGTGGTGTGTCAGATTTTAAACACAGAATTATTTTTTTTCTCCTGTATTTGCAAAAGAGTTTGCAAGGCAAGGCCGCTGGTATTTACAATCCCTTATCTGATCTGCTCTCATAGACTGAATGGAAACTTGATCAGGGTGCCATACCTGAACCAAATGGGTTGGGAGTTGGGTGATGGACAGACAAAGAGCCAGCACTCACTGTACAATTGGTATTTCTCCAAGGACTTGGGTTGATGAACATCTAAGAACCTTCTGGGGCATTTAAAATCTGGAAACCCCCATGGAAGATCTACCTAATTCAAGTTAGGTTTTCTATGTAAGTCCCATTTTATTTCAAGAACTGTATTTGCAAGTTTTCTTATATTTTGTATGTCTTGTTTTTGATATCGGCACTGTGTAAAGTTTTTTTATTTTTGTCTTTTACTATTAAAACTTTGAAACCTAGTACTGCATTGATCTAGATGCTTTGCGCTTCTTGAGTAGCTCGGTTTAGCGCTACTGTAGAATATAACCTTTGGTAGATATATTAGCTGTATATGGTTAGGCTCCTGGATTGGGGTGGTATACAGCTCCTGGGGTTTCAAAAGTGCCCTATTACTTTCGTTGTGGCAGCATATAGTTGGAACGGTGTGTACGGTTTAGGGGGGTTAGGTTGGCATAACTTGGGGCCCTGAGAGTGGGTAGAATTAGTAGGTCCAGAGGCTTGGCGCTGTAACCCCTTGTACACTCTCCCTCCACACGTGACAACTGGATAGGTAAATTTTGATCGCCACACGGCTTGGGTAAATGATTGTTGCTCTTGTGGATCCTTTTTGTACATCACTTTACCTATGCTGAGTCTTTGTGTTATTGCAGTGTCCTGGGTTTAGTTTAATAATGTTTTAATGTTTTATCTTAATGTTTATCCTTTTTATTTTTAAGTAAATCCTTTATAACCATCACTGTGTCTTTGTGTCGTCACTCACTACTCAATCTCATGCTATCGGCTGGTATTACCTTTTTATTTTAAAATGATTTTTCATTACAAACGGGGACGCTAAGGAGAAACCTGCAGGCACAGGTATACCTCCTTAGTGTCCTGTTTTAGCATGAACTTTGTGATAGGGTTCTTGCCTTCCATCCAGTGACACTGGGCTCCTCTTCCTCTCCATTTTTTCTGAATGTGGACGTCCCTGGAGTTATTACAGAAGTTGCTTACATACGACATGCAATTTGTCTATCTATCACTTGCGCAGAGCTGCACACGCACCACCAACTTGCAGCTGGTGTCTCCATGAATGAATATTCAAAATCCTATCTGCCACGTGACAGCTGTGTAGGCCACAGGAAACCCTCCACTTCATACAGTGGTACCAGCCAAGTGGGGCTGGAAGAGCAGGAGAGGAGGGGGTACTTCACACAGCGTGACCACTGTAATAAGCTAAAGCGATCAGGGTGCAAATAGCCCCTTAGTTGTAAGGAGTGTGTTGATGCTGCTCTGGGCTTTATTTCTGCTTCACACAACACCGGGCGACCTCTAACATGCATAATATTTATCTCCAGTTTCAGGAATACTGCGCTTCCTCTAATCGTTCCTTTCCACAAGAACTGGGTGTCCGGGTAAATTGTGATAATGAATAAAGACAAATCCAGGGATCCGCTGACCCAGAGGATCCTGGATCTAACTCTGGAGATCATCTTTCTGGCGACTGGAGAGGTAAGAGATTCTATGAACAAGCAGTAGTAGGTATGTATCTGGCGCCACCCAGCGGACAAAAGACCCTTCTGGCAGGTCTTCTTACCTCAAGAGAAACATAGAACGCAGAACAACATGGTGCAGCCAATTTGATATGAATAAATCATATATATTAAATAAAATGTGCAATTACGTTTTACGGACCAGCCGGTAAAGTTGAAGAGGTACCGGATCCTCTCTGAGGCAGATATTTACAGCAATCCTTTGTGTCAGAAACCACCAGGACCAGAAATAAGCTTTGTCTGTACTATATTAAGCGGTCAATAAAGAACGTTTATAAAAAAAATATTCCAAGTTTAATACTTTGGGTTGTGTACTTTTAAAAAAATATGTACATGTGGAGAGTTATTCAGGTATTCGAGACCGATATCAGTGTTACAATATCACTAATTTTAAAAATACGGTATACCCTTTGGAAATGGCAAAGTGCTACTTGCACTTATTGTCGTATAAGATGGAAAAAAAAATGAACAGGGTTATTCAAAGAGAATCGAAAAGCTACCGCACGTTCGGTGACTTTTCGTTCTCCTCAATTTGGTTCGATTTGGCGATCCCATTTCGGCAACCCTGAGAAGTATTCAGCAAGCACCACAGGGTCCCCGACTTGCAGGGAAAAGTCGCCGCAAACCCGCCGAAAACTCACCGCAAAACGAGGGTGAATGCACACCGAAACCCGCAAAAACATCTGGATTAACGTGCCAAAAAAAACAGAGGAGGAGCCGATCACATGCAGCGCAGCCTCCGGAAAAAGCCGACACCGCAGATGAAGGATGTGAAGAAAAAAAAAAATACAGTACGCTTTAATGTTTGAAAAGTGAAACACTGTTTGCAAAGAAACTACTGCGCGAAAATGTCTGAAATTTACATATGAGGTCCAGGGAATGATAAATAAAAAAGGGCTGTTACAGAAAAAATAAACTATTTTAAAACAAATGTTTGCAAAAAAATTCCGAAAAATGCCTAAAAGGTCCAAGAAAATGTACAAATAAAGAGACGTTTTACTGCAGAATATTATAATGAACGGTTTATTAGATATTGGATTAAAACGGGAATATTTTTAACATTGAAGCCTATGGGATTCGCCTGAATAAACCTGCCAAATTAAACCACCGAATGGCAGGGCATTTCGGGAACCTTTCCCTGCTGGTTTTGTTCTCTGAATAGACGAAGCGTTGTTCTCTATGGGGATTTCACTGCCTTCAAACAGGCACCGAACAGGCACCGTATGTGCAGGCAATTCGCCAAGATTTGGCGAATTGCCTGCTTTCTGAATAGCCGAATGGCCAGGAAAGGTAACCGTACGCTGATTTTCAGCATTCGGTTACCTTTCTCCAGCCATTCGGATCTCATTGGATAACCCTGTAAGAATATGTAAACATTGGGAATTGGAAAGAAAATAAACATACCCAGGTGAATGCGGTATGATGTACCTTCGTGCAGGTAAAAGGAAAATTCTCTACAGGATGACCACAATGGCCTATACACAAATTGGTGTGAACAAGGATTAAAAATTAACTTTTAATAGAGTACTATAAAAAGGATCCACAGATCCTGGTGGTACAAGACAAGATGTAAATATAAGGAATTGGGGTATGGATAAGGCCCCTTGGCTATCAGGCACATACACATTAGCACAGCACCCCAGTATGTAGAGAGTGATTAATCTGTGGAGTAGAAAAAGAAACAACTAGCCTTCAAGGGTCCGTAATATATAGGAAAGACAGAAAGGAAAATTCAAGGGTGTGCTGTGCTTGGTAAAGCAAAAGGAAATAATACAGTAGACCCGTTACAAACTGGGAAACAATGTTTCCAGACCGTCCCTTGCTGTATGAGGAAAGAGCAACTGCTAAGTAGGTTATGGCGCCCCTATACCTGCAATAACAATGCAAAGAGATCCAATTAAGAATTCCTAACCAGAGGTCCTGATTTGCAGCAGCACATTTGAGGATAAGTGCAGAACAGCTACAAAAAATATGAAAACGTTAAAGAAGGATTGCGCATGGTTGATGGCTTTGGAGATAGTCAGCCAAATAATTTAAATTCGACGCGTTTCCCCGTTAATGTAAGGGATCAAAAACGGCTTCATCAAGGAAGCAAAACCTAGTGAAGAGCTGGGTTTAAATAGTATCTGGAAGAAAGCAAAGGTGGACAAGTTCCAGCAGGGGAGCTGGTACGAAACATTGGGAATTGCTAAACTCAGGACAAATTTTTGAAAAAATTAAACAAAGTTTTTTGAAAGTTGTAGATACAGAAGAGATTTTGGGGGTCAAAGTACGAAAAAAGTGGTGTTTTTTTTTCCAATTTTTTTTCTTCCATATTTAACTTTTTTTTTTGTATTTTAATTTTTTTTATTATATAAAGAAGGTCGTATAGCAACCAACAAAGAAGGCCTCGCAGGGCCTTGAAAACATTCTCTTAGAAAAACGGCCTCGAAGGGCCAAAGACATATTATCAAAAACATCCCCAAATGGGGGGTCTCATCTAAATAGACAATGCACATTGAACTATAAAACGCGTCAGCGAAACCACAGAATAAGCATAATTTTTTTAAAAAAATGGGATAGTCGTTTGAAACCTCTGCTAAAATGGGGGAGGGGGGAATGGGGGCGGAAAGGAAAAATGTCAGAGGGGATGGCAAAGTCCAAAATTGTGCTGTCCCCAGCGCTGTCCCATGAGTCCGAGGACCAAAGGGGAGCCCGTGGGAAACAATTAGCACCAGGCCCGGGTACTCGGGAGGCCAGCGGGGCGCCAGGACGCAGTGGCGGTCGCCGAGAAAACCTGAAAAAAGAAGAGAAAAAAAAAAAAGGGGGGAGTGATGAAGAGTCCTCAGCGGAAAAGAAAAGTAGAAAAAAGGGAAAACTAAAAGACACGAAAAGTATAGACATCAAAACAAAGGTCTCATCTGGGAGAAAGCGGGCGATCATAATAACGGTCAGCAAAAAGTGCCTCTAGAAAACCAAAAGGTGTCCCCAGTCTGTAGATATCTACAGGTAAGTCCACTGAATCTGCCAAGAAAAGCAGAGAATCCAGAAGAAAAAAAAAAGAACAGAAAGGGGGTCATAAAAAAAAAAAAATAGAGTGATCTCAGGCGGTGTCCCGAAACAGCATCTGACACCATGCAGGCAGTGTGACGCAGAGCAGGCCAGGCAAGACTGGGCGTTCAGCCCCTTCAAGTTGGGGCATCTTGAAAAGGCTGCGTCGGGTGCACTTCCTCAAGGTTACCCTACCCGCAATGGGGGCCGTGTCATGGGGCCAGGATAGGCGCACCAGCCCACCAACAGGAAGCCTCCCGAAGCGCTGCACCATCTGCAGCTTAGGTTGCGCAAGGGAGCACGTGGTGGGCAAGATCCCCCCCCCGTCCGGCTGCAGCATGTCCTCATCAAGTAGCTCCGGAGCGGAGACTGAAGACGGAAGGGCGACCAGCAGCCCAGGGTCCTCCATCATCCCGTCGGTCTCGTCACTCAGCGGCACCTCTCCGTCGTGTTGCTCCATGGTCCCAGCCTCCATCCCGGGAACGTCATCCACGCTGTCAGCCGAGGTTCCGTCCATCTGCGCAGCTCCATCCGATACCTCCGCCTGCTGATCCAGCTTCAGCACTGCCATCAGACGGCGCCGCGAGTAAGCGGGCTCTCATCATCGTCCCCGGCCATAGACTCTAGGCACGCCTCGAGGTCTTCTAGTACAGCTCCCAAATTTCTGGTGGGGGATGGGCAAGCTGGCCGTCGCCAGGCCGTACCGTCCCCAGTCATCTCTGCTGTGGGTCTAGCAACCGCAGCCGGAAGATGGGGGCCCCCATCCCCGTGGCTCACAGAAAATGTGTACCCAGGTAAAGGGGCTGATGGAGGGTCAGGCTGCGCTCAACCTGAAGCCTAGGCCCCAAGATGGCCGACGATAAGCCTGGCGGGAGCAGAAGCTCAGAATGTCATGTCTCTGGTCCGGAGGGGGGAGAAAGCGGGCTCCGGACAGTGTAAATCCAGTGGCCAGCTACTACAGCACCTCAAAATTATAATTTCCCACGAAAAGAGTCAGCTAAAGGTCCCTAAGCCATTTTTCACTTTTTTTATAGTAAATTATGATATGATGGGAAAAATGGTATCTTTAGAAAGTCCATTTAACCTCCCTGGCGGTATTCCCGAGTGTGACTCGGGGTTAAATTTCACTACCACGAACGGTAACCCCGAGCCACACTCGGGCTGGATGCATATTCACCTCCTCCTGGCTCCCTCGCTGTCCCCCACAGTGTGATCGCGGCGAGCTGCTTCCTGGTAAGGCTCCCTGCGAGTCACACGATGCAGGGGGCGGGACCAGCAGCAGACTTAGAAGAAAATCTTTTTACAGTGTGTAGCGCTCACTCCCAGAAGGAGGGGCTGAATTTAAACCTCGGGTCAGTCTCCCCGCACTAGGGAATAAATATACACCAGCACTGTTGTGGATTTTATAAGTTATATAGTTTACTGAATAAACTGGCATATAAAGAGCAGCACGGTATACATATATATATTTACAGTAGTTCGTAATACGAGAAACGCGTAGCGGAAAAGAAAAAGGAATTTTAACCCCTTCGTGGTTGGAGTGTGAGTCCCGTACAGGTTGTGTCCCAAGAAAGTGTACGTGTATGCGTGTTTTGGTACCCGGGTACAAGATTCAACTGGCCAGTGAATGATTTCAATGTGTCTTCGACTAGTCACGTTGGGGCCCTGTAGGTTTTGACAAAACTGCAGCGTGCTTTATTATTTTTACTGTGGCCGGGAAGGCCTCTCACACATCCGCCAGATACTCTGTGCTCTGCTCGACCCAGGACGTATCTCTGCTCGATCTGACTGGGACTCTGTGTCACCGGATCCGCTGTCTTGCTTGTGTTTCTGCCACAAGATGCTCAGCTCACCGCCTGCACTCCCATTAGATCATCTGCGGTCTCCTAACTCGGGGTCCTTCAGCATACTCTGTATCTGTGTAAACTTCTCAGCGGTGGATCACTAGGTCTTTGGCAAGTAAAGTGAATCGATCTCCAGCTCCGCAAGGCCACACCTGCGCTCCGGCCTGGTCACGATCGTTGTCTCTCTCACGTGCGTCTTACTCTCTTCACTCCTCTGCGCGCTCTGCTCGTTCTCCCCACGAGGCTGCGGATGTAAGTCTCTCCTGCCCACCCACTTCCTGTTCCCGCCGCAAAGCATGCTAGAAAATGTAGTCCCATTGTCCAGTGTCTTACATTGCGCTTGTCTCCTTCTGGTGGCCAAAAATAAGTACTACAGCAACAGTGTTTTAACCCAGCACTACAACTGTATAATCCAAAGTGCAATGTTTATGAACGGCCACTAGGTGGCACTACAGGATAAGAAACAGACCATACATCATCTCACCCTTGTTTTCAGACAGATTTCAGTGTTTTTTTGTTGTATTTTATTGAATATCATTTATTTGCATTATTTTGGATAATTATTTTTGGGATAATAAATTATTATGTCGTGTTTCAAACTTTATCGGACTCCGTGTATTTACTATTATTTTTTTAATTTATTTATTTATTAAGGATTTTACCAGTAAGGACTCTTGATTGCACGGATTTCAGTGCGTGTTTCCGAATTATTACAGGCTAACTATGTACAAAAACACGTTTCCTTTAAAAAAAAATTGAGACGCTTTTAGACACGAAATTTTGAAAAAATTAGACCGCCAGGGAGGTTAATGAGAAAATTAGTATATAATATGTATGGGAACAGTAAACGAGTAAGGGGAAAATTAGACCTAAACACAAACGGCGCAGAAACATAAAAACAGCAGTGGGCACTTTCAGACTGACAATCGTATAAACACCTGTCACTAAGGGGTTAATGACTGTCCTATGTAAATAAAGGTTACCGCATATCATACAGAACACTATGGAAATAAGAGCAGAGAGGGGTACTTCAACAAAAGGATCAGGGGCTCCCATGCTTGGACATGATTATACTCGTAAAAGGCAAACATCTCTATATTGATGTCACTTTCATTGTTTAGGATCACCTGGTGGTGAAGATTCATGAGACGGTCACTGACAACAGTACCCACCAAATATCAGAAGGAGGATACTGCAGGACCCAAAGCTTCAATATGGAGCCTCCACCTCACTCAGGAATCCATGAGCAAAACCATGAGAAGATCCTGGAACTAACCAATAAGATCATCAGTCTGCTGACTGGAGAGGTGAGGCTGCTGGGAATGGGACATTATACGGTAACACCAAGGGATGTGTCTGGACGGTGACTGTGTCATTGTGTGTAACAGCAAAAAAATATTCTATCCCTGGGATCCATAGAGCACCCGGAATGTATCAATACACTGTGTCATGCCAACTGGTCATTCTGTCTGTCCATGCCACAGTTAGGCCTCCTGAGCAGAGCAGGTGCCATTCTGACCATCTATCATCTGGGACTTCTCCACCTGGTCAGGGCCGTAGGAGGCCTTTATATAGCAGTAGCTGACAGAGCTCGGTGCTCTGCTGTGGTTTCTAGTGACCCCTCAGTGCGTTATTATTATTATACTTTATTTATATAGTGCCAGCATATTCTGCAGCGCTGAACAATGGGCATGATATAGACAGAGTTACTATACATTGAGACTGAACAACATTTGATAAACCGATACATGAGGAAACGAGGGCCCTATAACTGTGGGAACTCACAATCTAGAAGGGTTTGGTGGTGGAAATAAGAGAGGACTGCAAGGTGGGAGTGATGGACTGGTTGGAAACAGGAGGAGAGGACTGCAAGGTGGGAGTGATGACTGGTTGGAAACAGGAGGAGAGGACTGCAAGGTGGGAGTGATGACTGGTTGGAAACAGGAGGAGAGGACTGCAGTGTGAGCGTGATGGACTGGTTGGGGCAGTGAGGTGTATTAGTGAGTCGGGTGGTAGGCTTCCCTGAATTGGAATGTCTTAGAGGGAGAGATGTAGATAGTGGAGGGGTTGTTGGTACAGAGGAAGAAGTTCGATTTTAGAATGAATGCAGAATAAAAGAGCAGAAGAGACAAGGAGCGCATTGTGGAGCAGTATGTGAACCTTGCAGTTCCCTAATTTCAGGGGAGGGGAGCTGGTGGCCAGAAAAAGCGCAGAGCCTGCATGGGAGAGACCAGAAGCCTGGGATTAGTAAGAGTAATTAGAGAGAGAAGTGGAGACCGCTGGAAAGGATGCCTGAAATTAGAGGCCAGTCTTGGATGGGCGGTGGATGTGGGGGGTGGGTGGAGAGGGAGGGGAGAACTGCCAAGTGTGGAAATGAAGCTTGGTCTGTGTGAAAAGGAACTTAGTACAGGTAAGTGTCTAGGTGTCAGAGGCCTTTGTAATTGGGGGGGGGAGGGAGGGGCACTGGTGAAATACTATGTAAAAATGCAGGATTTTAGAGGATAATCTGCCAGAAATTAATAAACGCAGACACCAAGTACAATTGCAATGATAGAATATTGCAGAGTGTGATGGTGGCCATCGTGTTAAGATCTGTATACCTGGGCTGTGATTGCAGGGACATTTCTTGCAGGAGGATCAGTGTGGAAATGAAGCTTGGTCTGTGTGTTTCTAGGCTGTGATTGCAGGCACGTTTCTTGCAGGAGGATCAGTTACTGAATCTCTGGGTTCTTGACCCCTCAGTTTGACCTTTGGCTGAATATTCTCAGTTCTGGTTTCTGATCTTGCGTTTGTTTGACTATTATACTGATTCCATGTACTGACCCTGGCTATTGTATTTGGACTCTGGTTTTGCTCTATTATCCCTGATTGGTTTATCTGTTATTCTGATTCTGTGTACCGACCTCTGGATTTGTATTTGTACTGTGCTCGTTCTCCTTTCCCTGTGAGTCCAGCATTTCTGTGTATTGTCCTTGGATTTATATTGATATTGTTTTTTTTTTTTTTTGTAATTTATGCTTTTCACGCCACAAAAAAAGGTAGACGTATCACAAAAAAATATGCCACGCAGGGCCAACACAGCAATTCGCAGAGTTACTGTGCAGCGAGAAAAAAACATTAAAGATCTGCAGGGGGGGGGGGCTGAGCTAGCGCCGGAGGTTGCACACAGTGGAGCTACGCAGGTGTTTATGCTATATACCGGATTAACTGCGGCCCTCTCTTCTTCTTCCCCTGGTGGTCAGTCCTCCTCTGGTGCCCTGGGGATATCAGCACTGCATCTTCCCAGGACCTCGGCAGCGTGATTTTGGCCCGGCGGACCTCGGGCCTGATGCGTCCCTGAAGCCTGGGGAGTTTCCTGCCAATTCATGTGGATCAGATAACGGCAGTGGCTTCCTCACCTTGGCCCTGGACATGGGTAAGAAGACACAGAGGCATCTGTGCAAGCTGGAGGGCTCTCGCCAGAGGGACAATAGAAAATCTGTGGTGGGCAGCAGGCGGGCCACCTATGATGCAGTCCCCTCCTCTGTTCTTCCCCCAGGTTATGGCTCCTCGGAGGAGGAGGAATGCCACTGGTCCTTGCGGGTTGGAACGGGGCTGGACTGTATCACCCCGGTCCCTGCGTGATAGACCATGCAACAGCGAGCTCCGCTGCACGGAAAAAAGGGCCCAAAAGAAGCAGAAGGCTCTGACAGCGACTTCTCTTGAGGCCAAGGCGCCTGCCTCCGACCCCACGCTGGGTTGCTCCGGGGGACGACTCCCCGCTCTTAAATGGGGGTGCTTTGACGCTGCCCCGGAGTCGCCCTTTACACCAAGAGGCCCTGCCACAGCAGATGTCGGATGCCTCCGAGAAAGCTGGTACCCCTCCGGATCCTGGGACGTCTCCTCAGCGCCCTGGCGTTGCTCCTGTAGCCACTTTGGATGACACATGCTCCACTACTATGGGGAATTACTGCAGTTTCATACTAGAGAGCAAATACCTATGTTCGACTGAGATTTCCAGGGTGCAAGCTGAGCTGGAGGTGGTGCACTCCCAGGTGGTGGTGGCTCAAGCGCAAACCTCGGATATAGCAGTGGAGCAGGTTGTCCTTTCAGCTCCGATGACCACCTTTCAGTCCCAGGTCGACCTTCTGACCCGTTCGGTGGAGGCCCTCGAATTTCGACACTGCAGGCGTAACGTCCATGTACGTGGAGTCGGTGCCCCTGGTGGATCTGCTCCCTTATGTGAATCATCTGTCTCAGACGTCTGAGTCATCCCCCGATGCGGAGATATTTGGTGCTGTGTATTGGATCTGCAAAGCTGCGACAGCCCCTAAGGATGCTCCAAGAGACGTTGTCACTGTTGCCTGGGACATGGTTTGCACGTGTCATGCCCCCCATCTGCATGCATCCTCTGAAGCTCCTGGCAGCATACTTCTTGTGCTGCCCCTGTTCCTGCAACCTGTATTGTGTATAACCTGCAAACAGCTCATCCAGCAGATCAACAGTTAACACCATGCACGTCACACCACACACTCAAAATAAAGGCACCACGCCCCCTCCTGACTTCGCTTCATCATTGTAGCTGTTTACCTGCATGGGTAAAGACCTGCAAAATCCCCGCTACCTGTTCCTGACTAACACCGGCTTCCTCTACCATAACTTCAGATCCATCAACCACTCTCTCCACCTTCATCTGTATTGGCAATCTGGTCAGTTTATTTATCCATCCACCTCCACCCATATCTGTGTCTGTGCAGTATACTGCACACTGGGCTCAAACCCCCCTGATACTCTGGTGCCACCCCGGTATCAGAGCCTGACAGCAAGTCACAACTTATGTCAGCCCAGGGAGCTCAGACGGCTGTCCAGTTTGAGGGGGCGACACTGACCCTTTACCATGATCTACCCTTCATGACCTCAGTGGCGTGACGATGGTTACGTGATGTGACAGCTTTTCTCCGACTCAATGAGGTCTGCTACCGCTGGGGCTTGGCTGTCTGTCTCATGGTAACGCACGATAATGTGCCCTTTACCATCTCCGACTTGGCCAAGGCCTGGCATGTGCTTTTTGGAGTGGGACTTGCCCTGGATGGGACCGATATTTCTCCAGGCTGAGATTCCCTCGCCATGTGCCTCCTGCTCTCCGATTTTGTTCCACAAGGCTGCCCGCCCAGCCTTACTACTAGACTTGAGCTGGATTTTTGGTCCTAAACCTGCTCTTTTCCTGAGTCACCCTGAGGACTTTTGCTATTTCCCCCTTTTTTATTCTTCCCCTTCTTTGTTCTGTTGAGGACCTCTGCCTTAGGTTTCTTGATGATTCTTCCCCAATGTGACTCGCTTCCTTTTTGAGTCTCTGCTGGTGCTGCCTTTTGGCTATTTGCGCCTTACTGTTTGCTAACAGGTGCAGTGTCAGCCCTGTGAGGCCGTATTTTTGCTGGTCACCTTGTGACCTTGTTTAAACTTCTAAAAGAATTTTTAAAAAAAATCTGCAAGGGGAGGTGCAGGTTTATCAGTCTCAAAAAAAAAATCAATATGGGGCAGACAGCCTGGAGTCCGTGAGAAATAAAACAAAAAGGGAGGGAGAGATGAAGGTGAATGGAGGAGAGAGAAAAAGAGGAAAAAAACACCTCACAGAGCAGAAATGGGAGGTGAGGTAGCGCCTGGACAGAAGAGAGGTAGCAACACACCTCTGAACCCCCAAAGGGGATCCGATGGCCACAGAGGGAACCAGAAGGTAAAGGGCCACCCTATGGCCAAGGAGCAGAGAGAGCCTAGGTGACTGCCCCACACCGCTCACAAGGTAGGACCAAACCTACATGTCTTCCGAGGGGACGAAATAAAAGGAGAGAGCGGAGGTGGGTAAAGGGAAATAAACAGTGATGGGATGGTGGGGTCACAACAAGATCAACTAGGCAATTTCGTAAACCAGGCGCGGCGAGCGCCGTACCAGAGTGTCAAAAAAAGAAAAAGCCAAGATGGGGAAAGAAAAGAAAAATGTCAAATTCTATTAATCTAGTCCGGGTCACAAGACCTCACAGCTGGTGGTGATGGTGACAGGTCCCCATCAGCACCTGCCTGTTAGCAAACACAGAACCAGCAGGTTAGCCCGAGCTTCCTCTGGCGCTGCTGCTGCCTTCCTGACCCGGATTACTGACAACACAGGGTCCGGGGCACCGCCAGGCAGGGCCAGGACAGCAACCACTAAATGGTTGACCAAAAGCAGGAGCTCAGGGTTAGGTACAGAGTCCGCGATACCCCTCAATTTAAGGTTCTGGCAGCGGTGACAGGTCTCCATAGCTTACACAGCCGACTGTAGTCCAGCAACCTGGGTCTGGAGCGCCACAACACGAGAGGAGGTAGTGACCTGCATTTCCTCCAGGGTCCAGGCATGTGTGCTGAGCTCCACAACCTCAGAATGGAGGGACGATATGTCAGAGCGCACCTCTGCAAGCTCCTAGGTCCAAGAAGAGGGCACTAATGTCCTTTCTCATAGCCGGCAGGTCATCAGAGTTAGTTGACTATGTGTCAGAACCTGTACCCCCGACCCACTAGCGCCCCCTTTTGAAACCTGCAAGAAGGACTTATACAGGTTCCTGGACTTCTTGGCAGAACTGCTTTCAAGCCCTGCAGCCTCATCTGAACTGAGGCTGTTAATTAAGCCCTGCATTTAAGGAAGTCACACCCTCTACCCTGGACATCCTCACTGAAGTTCCAGACTGTATTGTATTGCAGAGCTGAATCCTGAACTCTCCTAATCCAGACCTTCCTGAGAGGACTCTGTCTAGTTCCTGGACATTTACCCTTCAAGCCGGTAACCCCCCTGTGCTTCCTGATTTCCCCCCATCTTGAACCCCTGGATACCAGACCCCTTGATTTTGGACTTTGACCACCTGCCTGCCGCCTTGCCCAGACCCCTGCTTTGCCAACGACCACTCCTTTGCATTATCCATATCTGTACCTTGCCATTGTATCTGTTATCTGTATTATTGTCTAGTGTTATTCTTTATACATTGTCTGCCCCCTGTATTAAGTTCCCTTTGTGTCTCTTTCTGCTCACTTCTCCAGTATCTTAGTCTCCTCTTGCCATCCCTAATTTCTCCTGCTTTCTAACTGCTCTCATATTCTGTTCTCCAGAACCTCCCTTCCCACTGCTCTCAGTCATCCCTTTGGCCTCAACCTCCTTTTCCTGCATCTCCTCTTCTCCTATAGCTATTCCCCTATTGTGCCCAGTATCCTCTATTGTCCTGTTCAGATCTCTTGTATCTTTATGTTCTGGTGTTTATTATTTAATAAACTCTGTTTATCTTATCACCGCACCTGCTGCATCAATCACAGTCTGAATCCTGACACTATGCAGCAAGCAAGGGTTCAGCAAGGCCCAAATCACCACAGACCCCAGCAGCCGCCAGTGATCGGGACGGATTGCATAACTCCCTCGAGCTGGCTAGAGAAACTCGGATGTCTGTTAGACACAAACTCTCCACTACCCCAATCTGTTTATCCCATTAACTCATGACTGGGAAAATGCAGGGACACCAGGGAGGGTTAGAGCAAGATGGCGGCTGACACCTCTGCACACCAGGCCCGAGGAGCAGCAGCTCACAGGCAAGGCAGACGTGCAAGACTCTGACAGGTTAAATGAACCAGGCTCTCCATCCCAGTATCAATGCTGTGCAGGGAGAAGGGAAGAGCAGCAGAAAGCCGAGAATCAAGGAAAATCCGCAGGAGCCGCTCTTATCCGGCACCTAGCCATGCCCCCTATATTGATATTGTTTATTCAGATTAGATCCGGGCCATTGGGTTTTGGCTGCATGCTGGGTTACTCGTTATTCGTGACATACGGCATATGCTGAGCTGTGTGCAGAACATCTAACTGCAGTTTTATCATTGTGTGTATCAGGTTCCTATACGATGTGAGGATGTCTCTGTCTATCTCTCCATGGAGGAGTGGGAGTATTTAGAAGGACACAAGAAGCTCTATGAGGACGTCACGAGAGAAAATCACCGGCCAGTTATGGCACTTGGTAAGAGAAGGTTTAATTCTCATAATCTTTGTGTCAAACACTAGAGAAATGTGTCCAAACAACAAACTGAAATGTTCGCTGTGCGTCTGATAGACTCGTTCCTGAATGAACTTCTCACGTGTTAATGTGATTTTCCCTTTCAATAGATAAATCTGTATCTGGTGAATCGCACACTCCGGTTTCTTTATCTGATTCTGGAAATAAATCTATAACCAATAATGTGGAGCAGCATCTTAACAAGCAAACAAAAGGACGAGCTGAATCTGCAACGAATACTGACCAAGAATCCCTGGCTTCTGGAGAAGAACAAGTCCCAAATAAAACCAATTATTCAACCATAAAATGTACAGAATATTCACCTAGTGATATTAAGCAGGAACCGGCCTCTTGGGAAGAAGAAAATCTCACAGATGTAAATTACAAAGGAAATTCAGCTTCTTCTGACATGGGGGAAAACTCCTATTCTAAGTCTGACCTTTTGATGCCGGAAATAAACTGCAAAGAAGAAACATTTTCACCTACTATTTCTGGGGAGAATTCTACGCCTGAGTCAGCCCTTATCCCCCAACATCTTGAAATAGAGACACAACCATTCTCATGTTCTGAATGTGAGAAACCGTTTACAACTGGAATTGCTCTGAAAAAGCATCACAGGATTCATACAGGAAAAAAAACGTTTAAATGCCGTGAGTGTGGGAAAGGTTTTACCAAGTGTTCCTCACTTGCAACACATAAAATGATTCACACAGGAGAAATACCATTTAAATGCACTGAATGTGGGAAATGTTTCAAAATGGCATCTTCTCTCACAACACATAAAATGATTCACACAGGAGAAAAACCTTTTAAATGCACAGAATGTGGGAAATGTTTCAATCGGGCCTCCAATCTTTCAACACATAAAATAATTCACACAGGAGAAAAACCATTTAAATGTTCTGAATGTGGAAAAGGTTTTACTGTGGCTTTATCTCTTGCAAAACATAAAATGATTCACACAGGAGAAAAACCTTTTAAATGCTCAGAATGTGAGAAATGTTTCAATCGGGCTTCTACTCTCATAACACATAAAATGATTCACACGGGAGAAAAACCTTTTAAATGCTCAGAATGTGGGAAATGTTTCAATCGGGCTTCTACTCTCACAACACATAAAATGATTCACACGGGAGAAAAACCTTTTAAATGCTCAGAATGTGGGAAATGTTTCAATCAGTCCTCCAGTCTTGCAACTCATAAAATGATTCACACAGGAGAAAACCCATTTAAATGCACAGAATGTGGGAAAGGTTTTGCTCAGGCTTTTACTTTTGCAAGGCATAAAATGATTCACACAGGAGAAGATCCATTTAAATGCACAGAATGTGGGAAATGTTTTAATCAGGCCTCCAATCTTGCAAAACATAAAATGATTCACACAGAAGAAAAACCATTTAAATGTTCTGAATGTGGGAAAGGTTTTACCATGGCTTTATCTCTTACAAGACATAAAATGATTCACACAGGAGAAAAACCATTTAAATGCACTCAGTGTGGGAAATGTTTCAATCAGGCCTCAACTCTCGCAAGACATAAAATGATTCACACAGGAGAAAAACCATTTAAATGCACTGAATGTGGGAAGTGTTTTGCTCGGGCTTCTACTTTTGAACGGCATAAAATGATTCACACAGGATAAGATCCATTTAAATGCACAGAATGTGGGAAATGTTTCAAACAGGCCTCACATCTTGCAACACATGCAAAGATTCACAAAAAAGAAAACTCTTTAAAATGCACTCGCTGAGTTAAATATGTTGCGCGAACCTTATCTATTGTAGTAATAAATTATTGCCACTTAAAAACCATTTCAGTGCCTTTAATTGGAAATGTTGTACTGTAAGAACTTTTCTTGTCTGTTTTGTGTTTTTGATCAGAGGTGAAAAACCCTTTTTAATGTAATGAATGCGGAAACCACTTCATCCGGTCCTCACATCATCCCTCACATATAAGAGGTTATTCATATGCACCACTGTTTGCCAGTGCTGCAACTACAGTGAAGATCTGTCATGCAGACTGGTAAGGGCCAGGGCACACGAGCCCACCTAGTGTACCCGTGTGCCACATTTACCAGCGCCCGTCGCAGCCAAGTGAAGCTGCGACAGGTGCCGGTCACATGCTTGTGCGTGCACACAAAGCGTCCACCTAGAGAATCGCTCCGTCGATGCGCTAGGAAGTGCGTCCATAGGAGGATCGTGCTTTGCAGAGCTGAGTGCACAGAGTGTGCTCAGCGGCAGCGTTGAATGGAAGGAACGTCCACTCTCACAGACGTTCCTTTCACGCTCGTCTGCCCCAGGCTTTAAAGTCAAACAGTGGCACACAATACTAGCAGCTGTTTTCAGGTAAATACCTGAACCCCATAGTGACCAAGGGCGTACAGGTACATCCTGCGAAAACGGTTGCTTATCGAACAAGGACGTACCCTGTATGTCATATCGCAAGGGGGGCAATACCTCCCTATACTCCCCTCTCTGGTCAGGTCCTGCGGTGGTCTGACTTCCTTGAATTTATACCACCACATTTAAGGCTCCAGCCGTTGCACTGACGTCATTTTCAAGCACCTCCCTCCTAGCTGTCCAGTGGTGGAGGATTCCCATATTGTGACGTTCTCCAGGACAGACCTGGTAGGATCCCTGTCAACAGACCTCTAAACCTCCGATCCTTAGGATGGTCGGGACCACTAACCCTATACCTCTAACAGCCACAAAGGCCAGGGAGATTGCACCAAGCAGGTAACACAAGAGACCGCAGTATATGCTGTGTACTGCGCTGCAGTATGTGGCAGGATAGAAAGCACACACCAACAACACCAGGTGGCAGATACAACAGACCGGGGTACAGAGAGCGAATCGTCAATATAACAAACCGGGTCAGCAATGGTCATACACTGTGTACTGCGATACAGTAGGTGGCAGGCTCGAAGGCACACACCAGCAGCACCAGGCGCCAGACACAACAGGCAGGGATATAGAGAGAGAATTGTCAATTTAACCAGTGTAGCGCTGTGTTAAAAATCGTCTTGCTGTGGCAGTACCTATTTTTGGCCACAAGATGGAGACTATCGCGATCAGATACTGGACATTGGGACTACAACGCCCGGCATGCTTTGCAGGAGGACAGGAAGTGGGTGGGGACTGGAGACTTACATCCTCTGCCTCGTGGAGAAAGTTCCAGAGCGCGCCAGGGAGTCAGAGGAGATAGACGCAGTGAGAGACATCGCAAGAGGGCCTAAGCCAGAGCCTGAGCGAGACCTGTCAGAGTCATTTATTGGACATTCAGCCTGAAGAGAAGGAGAGCGCTTCAAGTTCCAGAGATTGCTGCAGATCTAAGAGACCCAAGACCTCGAGTAAGGAGTTGCCGCGAGTTGACCGAATACGGAGAGCAGGCGGTGAGTTGGACAAGTCGTGGACAAGCTGCGGAAAGTCAGACAACTGATCCGGCCGCTAGTATCCCCAGTCAATATCGAGCGGAGAGACGTCCTGGGTCAGCGGAGCCTAAAGCAACCGTCGGATGGGTGAGAGGCCTCCAAGGCTGTACTGTAAATAAAGAACTCGCTGCTGTTTTCCTTCTTAAAGTCCACAGGGCCCCAACTTGACTAGTCGAAGAGATTCTTTAAGTAAATTCACTGGCCAGTTGAATAGTACCCGGGTACCATACACACACATACACACCTTTCACATTTCGGGACTTAACCTGTGCAGGACTCATTTTTGTTGCGTATCGGAACAAGAGTAAAGATACCTTCCGAATATATTTTCCTCTTTTCCGCTGCGCGTTTGTCGTAATACGAAGAGATTGTATTTTTTGGGTTCCGCTACGTGTTCCTTTTTTCGTATATTCGTGCAACTGCTTTTATTTTCTGTTCGGTTACGAATATTTTATTTTCCGAAATACGATGCCTCGTGTTTCGTTTCTTTTCCGCCACGCGTTTTACCGCGATACGAAAATACTGTAATATATCTGTGATTACCGTGTCTCAATATCTGCTCATTATTTTAGTAAACTATTTAAATGATAAAAACTCACAACTGTGTTGGAGCATATTTATTCCCTAGTGCGGGGAGACTGACCCGTGGTTCAATTTTCAGCGGCTCCTCCGGGAGTGAGCGCTACACGTGGGGGCTCATTTCCGGGATCCAGTCTCTGGAAAAACCGCATTTAAAGGGTTAAATATGGATCCAGACACTGCTGCCAAATGGTGTGAAGAGCACAGTAGTCAGATAGAATTATGTATAGTTATGGATATTCCTGCAGACACTTGGGCCGAAGATCAGATTCGCCAGGCCGTGGCCACGCTGACACCAGATAATCGGGGGTTAATCCTGGACATAAAAGCGAACCCAGATACCCCTCACACGTATGTTCTTCTTGAGTGGAGAAAGGGTGTTCCAGTATGTTTTCAGGGCGCGAGCGTGAAGCTGACCGGTGAGGTGGAAGTCCAACTGATACAGCCAAGTACGCCACGTGGTGATCACGAGAATGTTCCCGATGTTACCCCAACTACAGGATTCCCTCCTGCTACATTTTTCACCACTATGGGGAAACTGGTGGAAACACTAGCGAAAAACTCTACTGCGTCTCCAAATTACGGATATCGCAAGTTACGGTTTTATTCTGGTAAGGTCCCCGTGCCAACTGGAGAAGAGGACTTTGAGACTTGGATAGATCAGGCAGTGCAGGCAGTGGAAGAATGGGAAGTTGCTGACACCGTGAAGAGACAAAGGCTGATTGAGAGCCTAAGAGGTCCTGCTTCAGAGGTCATTCGAAATCTGAAAAGGGACAAGCCCGGCTGCACTGCTGTAGAGTATCTAGAAGCTTTACAGGAAAATTTCGGGGGAGTGGAGGATTGTGCCGAACTTATTCACAAGTTCTCTCACACCTATCAAAAGGAAGGAGAAGAATTGTCCACATATGTCTGGCGGCTGGATAAAATCATCCATCAGGTCATTCTTAAAGGGGGCGTGCAACCGAGTCAGGCAAGCAAAGCTTTGATGGATCAAATTTTCAAAGGAGCACTCCCACTGGATCCCATAATGTTGAGATTTCAGACTAGATACCAGAACACGGGACTAACCTATTCCAAACTGATCAAAGCTATCCGAGAAGAAGAGGCCTTGATTAAAGCTAAAAAGGTCGCAAATGCGTCGCCCACAGCTTTCACCGCAGAAGTAGGAACTCTCTGTGTGGCAGACATACAGACTGAAGTGCTGGCTTTAAAAACTCAGATGTTGCAAATGATGGAGTTAATGACGTTGCTGTCGGCTAAGGACACCAGAACTGAAGGGGTTGCTGTAGCCTCAAACAGGGGGTCTCCAAGTGAACCACCAGAAAGAAATAAGCTTACACACCCAGGAAAGAAATGTTTTGGCTGCGGGGAAATCGGCCATTTCAGGGCTCAATGCCCACAAGGGAGGGCTGAAAAGAAACCGGTCGAAGAACTTCTAAAAGCTGTGGAGAAGCTGTTGTCCGTCCTGCAGGCGGGAAACGCCAGAGGGCACCAGTAAAGGAGCAACCTAAGTGCCCGAAGGTTGAACCCCGCTCCAAAAACCAAGCTAAGACTAAGAGGGCGAGAGGGCCCAAAGCCGAGCCAACTGCTGAGCCAGCCGGGACTGAAAGAGTCACTCCCTTAGCATCCGGGTCTGCGTCATGGGGAGGCAATGCACACCCAAAACCTACACGGGCCAAGAAAAAGGCCAGGGTACAGCAAACTGGGTCTAAGCGTCCAGGTACCGCCACCAAGTTTCCTGACCAACTGATAGGTCCTTCTCCTATTGTGCCAATCCAAGTGGAGGGAGTCTACACTAAAGCTCTGTTAGATTCAGGGGCTCAAGTGACATTGATCTACAAAGACTTCTATGAGAAACACTTGAAGCACATTCCTCTGCAAGAATTGAAGGGTTTGGAAATATGGGGTATCGGCACTGAGAAACTCCCTTATGACGGGTAGCTGCAAGTGAAGTTGGAGATGGGATCTGAAGTCATCGGGCAGTCTGGGGGTTGTGATGCATTGGCCATTGTGTGTCCTCGACCCCCAGGCGCGAACAGAAGCTCCCTGATAGTGGGGACGAATACTGACCTAGTGCGGCGTCTCCTGACACCTATGGTATTAGAAGAAGGTTCGACTCAAGGAGTACACCCACTGTTACGTCCGGTCTATCAGAGGATGGTTGAAGAACGAAAGGCACCTGCCGAGGTGGGGCGCCTGTGGAGACTGGGGGGAACAGAGAAGGTTCTGCAAGCAGGAGAAGTAGCGAGCTTCCGGGTTTCAGTCAAGTTGAACGGGTCGCAACCGGGTCCCTATGTGGTGCTGGGAACCGATGTTAATTATGGGAGTGAAACCGGAGTCGAAGTAATTCCTGAAATAATCTCTACCAAAGCTCTGAAAAGAACACGAGGAAGAGTCTCGGTCAGTGTGTGCAATGTGACAGATTCTCCAGTAGTTCTTAAAGCACGAATGCCTATCGGGCAAGTAGAGTCTGCTACACCCCTCTCTACCGATCTAGGAGGGGGAGTGGATAAGGAGATTCCAGATGAAAGATTCTACCCCGAGGACGCTCCCATTTCACCTGAGTGGAAGAAACGTCTCTAATCTCAAGTCTTAATGTGGAAGGAATTGTTCTCAAAAGATGAGTTCGATGTGGGCCTAGCTAAGAGTACTGAGCACCGCATTCGGTTACAAGAAGACAAGCCGTTTCGGGAAAGATCAAGGCGAGTTCCGCTAGGAGATTTGGATGATCTGCGAGAGCAACTGAATGAATTGCAAAGAACCAAGGTGATTCAAGAGTCCAGGAGTCCATATGCATCTCCCATAGTGTTGGTCCGGAAGAAAAATGGTTCTGTCCGTCTATGCATAGACTACCGCACGTTGAACCGGAGAACCATCCCCGATCAATATGCCACTCCTCGGATAGAAGATGCCCTACAGTGTTTGTCTGGAGCAAAGTGGTTTAGTGTACTGGACCTGCGAAGCGGATACCACCAGATACCCATGCATCCTGAAGACAAGGAGAAAACTGCGTTCATCTGTCCACTGGGGTTCTTTGAATTCAACAGAATGCCTCAAGGCCTTACGGGGGCTCCAGCCACGTTTCAACGGTTGATGGAGAAGACAGTCGGGGATATGAATCTAATCGAAGTTTTAGTGTACCTGGATGATATAATTGTATTTGGGAAGACTCTGGAAGAGCATGAGCAACGTCTGGAGAAGGTTTTGAAGAGGCTCCATGAAGAGGGGTTGAAACTGTCTCTGGAGAAATGCCAATTCTGTCTACCGTCTGTTACGTATCTGGGACATGTGGTCTCAGCAGAAGGTGTTTTGACAGATCCTCGGAAGTTAGAGGCCGTAGCTTCTTGGCCTAGACCCCGGAACGTCACTGAGCTTAGATCTTTCCTGGGATTCTGTTCGTACTATCGAAGATTTGTGGGAGGATTCGCGAAAATAGCTCAACCACTGAACAAACTCCTGCAGAAGGAAACCACAGAAGAAGGCTGCAAGGTCTCTGACAAAAACCCGTCAGCTCCGGGGCCAAGGAAAGCTTGAGAGTCTATACAAGGTGAATGGACCAGTCAATGTGAAGAAGCTTTCGTGAAGTTGAAAGAAAGTCTAACCCGAGCTCCTGTTTTGGCCTATGCGGACCCTCACAAGCCGTATGAAGTACATGTGGATGCCAGCCGAGAAGGTCTGGGAGGAGTCCTGTATCAGGAGTATGGTGGATTGCTGAGGCCTGTAGCGTACGTGAGCCGGAGCCTTACGCCTTCAGAGAAGAACTACCCTACCCACAAGTTGGAGTTCTTAGCCTTAAAGTGGGCAGTGGTGGACAAATTAAAAGACTATCTGTATGGAGCCGAGTTCGTGATCAAGACGGATAATAATCCTCTTACCTACATCCTTACTACCGCAAAACTGGACGCCACGGGACATCGGTGGTTGGCCGCTCTGTCAGGGTTTCGGTTCAGCCTGAAGTATCGCCCTGGGGTGAACAATCGAGATGCTGATGCGTTATCGAGAAGACCCTACACTACAGAATGGACTCAGTTGACTCCAGACGGGGTGCAAGCTTTGTGTCAAGGAACAGAGTGCCGGGTCAAAGGAGGGATTGAAGCGGAGGCCATAGGAGTTATGGCTGCGGCTGTTCCTGAGTTTTACTGTAACCCTACGCAGTTAAGGGACGAAAGTTTACCTACCTTTTCGAGACAGGACCTGAAAGCGGATCAGGCCAGAGACCCTTTAATTGCCTTGACCATAAAGGCCCTGTCTACAAACCAGCGAGAGATCTTGTTAACCAACTCCCCGAGTGGAGCCAGATTGGTCTACAAAGAGTGGGAGCGGTTGAAGATGTTGGATGGGGTGGTCTACCGAAGGGGCCCCTCAACTAACGCTGAAGAGATTCAACAGTTATTCCTCCCTACTAAACATAGGGAGAGTGTGTTGCGATCACTACATGATGAGCATGGACATTTGGGTGCTGAAAGAACTTTTAAGTTGGTGCGAGATAGGTTCTATTGGCCTTGCATGAGAGCTGAAGTGGAAAGTTATTGTCACTCCTGTTTAAGGTGTATTCAGAGAAAGACTCTACCGACCCGAACTGCTCCAATGAGCCATCTGCAGAGCCAGGGACCCATGGATTTGGTGTGCATTGACTTCTTGTGCTTAGAGCCGGATGCTAGTGGGCAAGGGAACATTCTAATAGTGACTGATCATTTCACTCGTCATGCCCAAGCTTTCTCCACAAAAGATCAACGCGCTCCGACAGTGGCCAAGGTGTTGATGGAAAAGTTCTTTGTTCATTACGGACTGCCAAGGAGGATACACTCTGATCAGGGTAGAGACTTTGAAAGCAGACTGGTGGGGCAGTTGTTAGAGCTGTTGGGAATCCAAAAGACCCGAACTACACCATATCACCCTCAAGGTGATGCTCAGCCTGAAAGGTTTAATCGCACACTGCTGAACATGCTAGAGACCTTGTCGAATGTGGAGAAGCAAAGTTGGAGTCGTCACATAGCTACTCTGGTGCATGCATACAACAGTACGGAGAGCGATGCAACTGGATACTCACCGTACCGTCTTATGTTCGGAAGGGAGGCTCGACTGCCGGTTGATTTGGCATTTGGGTTATCTCTAGACCAGACGTCAGTAGCTTCCCATAGAAACTACGTGGATAGACTTCGAAAGAATCTGGCTTCTGCGTTTGAACAGGCCCGTTTACTTCAGGAAACAGGGAGCAAAGGAACAAAAGGAACTATGACTTGAAAGTTCGAATACAAGATCTACAACCCGGTGATAGGGTCCTGTTGAAGAACTTGGGTGCTGCTGCAAGACACAAGTTGGCGGATAGATGGAGTTCCCAGGTTTATTGTCTGCAAGCAACTGCCGGGTCTGCCGGTGTATCAGGTTCGCCCAGATGGAAAGGCTGGGCCTCTTAAGAACTGGCACCGAAATCATTTGTTACCTTTGAGAGAGGCTGTGAGGATACCAGTTGGGGACGAACTCCCTCCGCCGAGTCTGCCTGTTCCACGTTTACCTCCTGTTACTCGGTCTCAAAAGACTCGGGTAGTTGACCCTCCCCTGAATCCGCCTGTTCCATGTTTGCCTCCTGTTACTCGGTCTCAACGGACCCGGGCTGTCGAAGAGAGCGAAAGGGACAGTGAGGAAGAGAGTTTCTGTCTGGACTGGATACGTCCACCGGAG